>CAJDSM010011499.1:1290-14612 GCA_903981925.1 Ostrea lurida | reverse complement strand
CAAAAGAGCATAGCACAGTTCATATCCTCGTGAACTTTCAATGGAAAACTATTTTTATAAATCTTATCTTATTCTGAGTCGTTAAAAACGCGCACTACATTTTTCAAGATTTATGCGCGCATTGTGCACTACTATAGAGCATTCATGAAAAAAAGGCTATAATTCAATTTGTGAAGATACCAAAGACCAAAACATTGGAAATATGAATGTATGGAACTGGCGATTAGTACCTGGAATTACCCCACCCCTGGCCTCCTCCTTACAAAATGGTGAAGTGCTGTTATTCGGCATGAGGATATGAAAGTTCTTTTGTACACATTCTGGACTTTGTGTCGCCTCATTTTCCTTATCGCTGTGTCCTGTCACACATACAGTGCAGTATCTGTTGCCTCCTGACTTCGCTCTATACAAACTAAGTAAATAAATAGGCAAGAAAATGTATAAAATGCAATATAAAATGTAATGTGTAATGTAAATTTATACAGTATTCGAAAAATTTTATCTTTTTTGAATTTTTTCTTTTAATAATTTTTTTTTTTTTTGCTTCGATATTTGGCGACTATTTGCATGGTTAGTTTATTTGATTGGTGAGGATTCGTTTAAACACAATTTCAAACAAATGTTTCCTCTGTGAGAAAAAAATATGTTCTGAAAGATCGTCTGTATATAATTAGCGATGGGCATCATTTCTTGACAGCCAGTAACCCAAAGGACTCAATGTATGCGTCAAAAAACTTTTCTATTGTGTTGCCTCGGACTAGTAGAATGTCGTTCTATCATTGGTGAAAATGCGTCACAATTTCTTTAGACGGTGAGTAGCAAAAATATAGACGGGAACATGGCGGACGTTACGTCTTTTTTAGTTTGAAACTAACTTTTCGTCATGCTGTACTGTCTATATTTGGTCCTCGACAAAACAAAACACTTCTATGGAATTGAACAACCCGAATATTTATGTAGGCAGTCAGTAACAAACCTAATAAGTATAATAGTAAGCGCGACTACAAAGCATGAAAAATGATTCAATATTCTCTGGGCTGCGTTCAAGATCGTAGCGGCTAGCCTAGCCGCTAGGCTAGAAATCTAGGTATCTTGAACGCACTGTATGAATTAACGCTTGTTTTCGCTACGTCAGGGCTAGCCTAGCATGCCGTTCAAGATCGTAGCGCTACCGAGCCCTACGTAGCCGCTACGATCTTGAACGCAGCCCTGGTCGTCGTATAGCCTAGCGTTTCAGGCGGAAGTTCCAGAACTCCGACGCCACGCGTCACGCCAAAGGGCCACTTCCGTTCAAACCCGATTACAAGCTCGTGCTACCCGAGTTGCAGAGTTTCTGACGTATTTTGACATTGAACTCTGTAGTCCGCCTTGTAATTATACTGCGCATGTGTCAGTTTCCAAACGATGGATGCGATTGGTTGGACATGGGAGGAAGTTGCCGTACTAACTCAGGTACGAACCGAAGTCGCCCTAAGTCGTTTAACGGGTTGTTAAGGAGTCCTTTTGTTGTCATATGTTCCATCCTATCATCGCCGATGTGGTGGTGCGATGCAGGCGATGATACGATAGCAATGATGCGATGACGATGATGCGATGAAGGACGTGGAAGCAATAGGATTCCACAGGTAGTGACTGTTCCTTCGTCGAGCGCCCAGCATTAGGAGTGAAAGTCACGTACAGGTCCTTAAAAACAGAGGTCCCATTTAATGGTTGGTCGGTGTAAGGTAAGCAATGGGGCACGATAAGAATCCGCCCTGAGCATCATGCGAGGAAGTGTTCCCGAGTATGATGAAAAGATTCAACAATATCAACATCGATTGTTATAATTGTTAAATGAAATACAGTATGGCCCAAATTCATACGACGAGTAAGTATCAGGTCCATAGAAGCATCTAAATATGTATTTTTAAAACAAAAAGTCAATATCTATAGGACTAAATCTTCGTGAAAATAAAATGTTTAAGTTTTCGTGAGATGAATATGACAGAGAGAGTAGATAATGCCTAAATCAACCGTGAAGTGATTTTTTTTATAATGTGTACAGCGAATTTTGAGTAAATCATCACCACTTGAACAAAAATGTGAACGACTCGGAATTGAGGTGGTTGCTTCCGTTTGAAATTTCCTACATTGATAACGAATATAGCCTTACCCCGGTCAGCTCTGCTGCTGCCTCGAATTCGGCACATCAGTTCATTGCATGGTTTAATTTTGGCTATTAGTGATGTCTTTGCCACACTTCGAACAGTCGGTAGAATACGTTCGATTATTATTCGTTGAGCTGAGCTGAGATGCAGTTCGCGTAACATGATAAAACTGGTACCCTGTTTGGCTTTCGCTTCTCTCAAAGCTTGTGTGTAGCACTCAATCAAAGGAGGTACCAGTTTAGTAACATGTTCTTTTTGAAAAAGATAAGTTGCGTTGGGCGGACAACGCAGGTTGCATGAATTTGTCGGGTCCCTGGAGGCTGTCAAATTACCTTCAATGACGACCAAGCGGATTCGCGCCATGGTGTAAAATCAGACCCCGCCGATACATCATCATGATGTAAGGCCATCTCCACTTCGTACATGCAGTTTTATTCGGCATAACTTCATGGGCGTAGGAGCCGGGTGGGGGGGGATCCCCCCCCCCCACTTTCAAAATGGGGGGGGGGGGCAGAAGATGGTTTTTGCCTCCCCCCCTCTTTTCTCGAGTAACTTTTTTTTTGCAAAAATACCAGCCATCAATTTAGTAAGTGTGCCCCCCCCCCCCACTTTTCATAAGTCAATAGAGGTTGTCCCCCCCCCCCCCCCCCTACTTAGTGTTCAAATTCCCTTTTTTTTTTTCTTTTTTTTTTTGCTTGTCACATTAACTTTGGAAGTTTGCCCCCCCCCCCCCCCACTTTTGGTTCAAATGCCTTTTTTTATTTCTTTTTTTTCTTTTGCTTGTCACATAATTTGAAGGTTTCATCCCCCCCCCCCCCACTTTCTGTGATTTTTTCTTAATGTTTTTGCCCCCCCCCCCCCCCACTATTCAAATCAGTCCTTACGACCTCTGAACTTTTACCTACGAAGGTCCAAATAACCCGCCACCCTGCGCTCATCTGAGTGTTAAAGGTGTGAATTTCTTGAAATTCGTTCAGAGAAGAGTACACAGCGCCGTGATTTTAAATTGGACGCAATTACAGTTAGCTGGCATCCATTCGTGGATATTGGCCGCGTTACGTTTGATGGACGATTAAGGGCAATCGCGACGCGAGATGATGCCATAGCAGTCTTGATTAAAACCAGCCCCCCTTCTCCTATCCTCGACGACGATAGGAGAAGGGGCGGCTGGTTTTTAATCAGACTGAGTCATGGAGAGAGATGTCTAGCATCTCAGCTTATTATATGCACCAAGGTGTCATTGGTGTCTAAATTTTTGTAGAGGTTTTATTGTGCATTCTACATCGGTCCACGTGTGATACAACCATCAGGAACGATCCTGACAAGGCAAGAAACCTTCGATCAGCCAGAGTCGAGATTGGACGAGCAAGGTGTGTTCAGGGTTGATCCCAGTCTAGCCGCGTGTAAATCATTCATCATATTAGTTAAAACCTTTTTTTTTTGAAGAAAAGACCTTTAAGGGAAGAATTGAGGAGCTTGGGTTCAGAGTGACTTTTTTTAATATGATCAGTAAAACTTTACAATCAGTCGGTTAAAGGTATAAACCAAAATTTTACTGGACGATTGGTTAAACAATACAAATAAATATGGGATCTTAAGTCATTTGTTGGGAATAATGGTGAGATTTACCAAGCAACGGTTACTGACTAATCTCAATAACTACAACTCTCCATTACCATAACTAAACAACTTTTCTATATTACAAATACATAATCGAACTAACTTAACAATTCCTCCATTTACAATTAACTAACAAACTTCCCCATTTACAATAACTTTTACACTTCCTGCCATTTGACAATACTTAAAACAATTCCTCCATTTACATATAGCCTTAACAATTTCCTCCAATTTACAATAACTTAAACAAACTTTCCCCATTTTACAATTAACTTACAGTTTCTCCATTTACAATAACTTTAACAACTCCTCCATTTACAATTATGATTAACAACGCTTCCATTTTACAATTCTCAACAAACTTTTCCCATTTACAACAACTTACAACTGCTTCTCCATTACAATAAGTTAAGGATAATCCCTACTAAGAAATTTTGAGGAATCTAATGTGACAAACCTTATTTTTTTTTCTAATTCATAACGAAAGATAGAATTGTGTATTGTTGCGCCTTTTTCTAAGATTTGCAGTAGAATAGGTCAACATGTTCAGAAAATCGCACATTTTTTCGTAAAACACATTAGCAAGAAACTGAATGAAAATGGTAATTTAAGTTAGAAAAACTGCAATCTTAATTAAAATATAGAGTCCTTTTTGATGCCGCTTCACGTATAGATCGCTACACAAGTGTATAGCGATCGTATACGTAGCGGTCTAAAGTGATCTAATTTTAATTAGATGGAAAAAACGCAATTATAAATAAGTCAAAAGGATATTTAGGATAAACCATGTAGAGTTAAACTACGCTTAGAAAATTCCAATCATAGGATTACTGACCCTTACGAATATTGTTTTTTGGTTGTTTTTTTTTGTGGGGGGGGGGGGGTTATATTTAAATTAATTAATTAATTATCTATTAGATAAAAATATTTTTTAATAAAAATTTTCATTATCAATAAGTTTGCCAGATTTTTTGGATCATATCAGTGAATAAATTTCCCCTGAAAGATATATTTCTATTATGTACAAAGTTTTAATGTAAGAAATATTTTACATTAAAAAATGACATCATCATGAGGATGAATCATACTCTTAAAGTGCGTTTCCATTTACATTAACTTAAACAATGGCTTGGAACCATTTACAATAATTTAGACAACTTTCCATTTACAATAACTTAACAGCTTGGAACCATTTACAAATAAATTTTTGCAACTTTTCCATTTACAGATAACTTAACATATGGCTTGGACCATTTCAATAATTTTACAAACTTTTCCATTTACAATTACTATCAACGCTTCATTACAATAGCTAACAACCTCCCATTTCCCTTAATACATTGCTACATTTTAAAATCAGCACTTTCCATTTACACTTATACTATACAGCTTGCTCCGTTTACTCAGAATACTTTCTCCAATAACTTGCTTTCTTTCATTAAGGAATGAAGCTAATTTGACCTAGGTTATTCGATATAAATCTATTTCTACCCGGGCCTTTATAATCCGCGAAACACTTTACAATCTTCCTGTATTCGTTGTGTTCTCAATGTCATGTTGAACTTTGATACTATTCTATCCATCTCCCATCATCCATACGCGCTCAGTTAAACCACCACCTCATCACTGGAAAACCTCTTCTAGGAAAGCAGTTTAATATAGTACTATACTAGTTGATCAGATGGAAATATATGATTTTTCATGACGACTTTCCAGTAAAACTTAATTTAAATCCCAGACACTTAATTACTCCCACTTCATTGTCATATGTCGAAAACACCAATTCACATGAAGGAAAAAACCAAAAAAAAGTTCTTCCTTTTCCAAGTTGAAAATGTTTATCGTTTCTTTACACACAAATTTTTAAACTAATTTTTCATTTTCAGGTGTCACGGTTTAAAAGTCTTTAAAGCGCAGCATTTTTCTTCTATTTGGCGTTTGAAATAAAATTAACTATGCTACCTACCTGTAAATTATTGCATCAGATCAATTTCGATATTAGAATTAGCTTCCCTCATGGAACGGGAATAGATCTAGTGCTAAAGCAGCAAAGGCCACAATACAATAGCAGCTTAAAAATATTGACATTATATATCACTTAAAACAAACATGACTGTTAATTTAACGTGTACAATTTTATATTTACAAGTTATCTATCAGACATTGGAATATCTGAAGAGGACAATGGGAACTGGTAACTCTTTATTCTTTTGACACGATAAATTCAAAATATATTCAATTGATAATTTCGCTGTATTGTTAAATGTGTTTATAAGGTCAAAATAATGAGTTATTTATCAAAGGACGGGGTATGTGCACTTTGTGTACACTGCATGCTTTTTATTCAATGAGTCTTTGGTCCGACGTAATTACCACGCCAACCAAACAAGCAGATTCAAAACAAGAGGCACCTCCGCCCTTAGTTGCGTCTTTATATTCAGTTTTGCTCCACGTTACAATAAAAGTTCTATTATAGTGGGGGTATCTGCACTGAGCCAAGGCCTTTTATCTGGGCAACAGTCTCCCAAACAGGCGATGTCTTCAATACTGTAGTCTTTTGCTATAAAGTTGCATGCCTCAAATGCTGACATACCCCCCCCCGCCATTTTTTCTCCAAAGGAAAATACCAACAAACTGAAAATGGAGTAGGTTATGAATTCAATAAGGATGTGACATTAAAGCATGCACCTGTATCGTGTCAAGTTTAGTATTTTAACACCGGACGACATACGATGTATCAAAACAGATGACTTAAATTACCCCCCCCCCCCCCCCCCCCCCCCAAATGAATTGTAAATTAACAGGAGTCTCATTTTTTTAAATTGTACATTTTATTCTCTCAAAATACTGAAATTCAGCACTTGTAACATAGTAAGACACTTAACATGATTTTATCGCACAAATACTTGTATTTGTAACCCAAAAATCCAGCACAGTATAAGGCATTTCAAAATTAGTGATAAAAACGAAGACAAAAAAGATAAAAAATTGAATTCAATATACGAGAGCAATTGAGGATTATATTTGGAAATCCAGCTCTTCTAAAATCCTCAGATCTGGTTATCCTAAAGAGTTAGATCTCTGCTCTCGACCAGCTCAATTCCATAGATACAAATATCTCTGCTTTCCTGTAATATTTGAGTGGAGATGTTCAGGTTTCAATGGAATTGTTTTTATCTCTATTTATCTGCTCTCTTTTATATACTCCTGTTTACTAACAGAAAGCACTAACAGAGAGCAGTCAGCAAACAGATAACATAATGAACTCCACAACAGTAGAAAATCTACATACCATAGCAGTACAAAAGACACAAATTAAGTACATCAATAAAATTTAATGTAATCTACAAATATTAGATACAGTACTAAAATAAAATTACACCCCTATAAACCACGGACTATCCTCTGTCTTATTGTATCCTGTCCATTTGTAAAAAACACAATTATTGAATGTCTACCATAGGGTACATATTTCAAAGAATTTCAAAGAATGTAAGAATATGTTCTTCAAAAATAATTTTGACAATATGTATTGTAAATTTTCTACATCATATCATTGTAAGAATACAATACTAATGATATTGTCAGCTGTATATGAGTAAAAAACATGATTTTATAGCTGCTACAGCTTCTCTTCAAATGTATTACCGGTATATTGCATTGCTTCATACCATATAAAATCATCTTTGTTCATGGTATTGCTGCAAATAACTTCATATCAAAATATGAACACTTTGTCTAAACATTTGCTGCCAAACAAAACATTAACATACACGGATAAAAGCAGTTCATTTTTTACAGGTGTAAAATTTCCTAAAGCTAAGAAGGGTAAGTCAATAATGTTGATGGTTGGAATATTATGTACTCTATAAATATAAAAACACTTAAAATTTTGGCTACCTCTAACAGTCTCCAAAAAATACCTCCAAACACAATATATTGAATTAAACTGTCAATAACAAACACTCAGAATAAACAATGAAACACTAAAAATAAACTATGGAATACTCTGAACATACACAATTAAATATATCTCAATGGTTTTAACATATATACACAACTCACGATGGAGTGCTTTTTGTTTTTGCAACTGCAAAACAGCATTAAATACATTTGTCGGTTTACAGGTTTTTTTTAACATTGTAGATGAAAACAACAATGATTGGAAATGTTATTAGTTATGGATAAATTAAAAATCATACATGAATCCCCATTCCATTCAGATCATTAAAAATGCAACATGTAAAATGGGTATGAATGTAAATGGATAAAATGAACATGTATCAACATTATTAAAAATTCAATCATGTCATTAAAAAATATGAAATTCAATATCATAAAACAAAAGTAGCACTTTCAATCACTATGCACACAATATTATAGCACTGCCATTCCTCGTCTTTTATTGCACACATATATTACACGTAAAAAAAAAAATCCACATCATTCACATGACTGACCTGCAATACTGTATAAATGAACAGAATCTTCTTAAAGCTTGAAACTAAATACATGTCCTAAACATCCAAAAAAAAAAAAAAATGTAATAAATAGTGAAACTTTTAAGGTATTTCTACGAACAAAATAAATGTGTGAACATGCTAAATTTCCTTCAGTAATGAAACAAATCAAAATTAGAAATCTGAGCTCCCTATTTCATTGTATTTCTACATAGAACAATTGGTTTTGACTCACATCAACAGCATAACTATAAAAATAATCATCAATACATTAATGCATACTAACAGACGCACCAACTGTCTGTGAGTGGAATGCCAGTAATAACATGAAATCAAAATTCGAAAGATGAGTTGCCAACAGTGTGTATTGATTTAAATTTTCAGAGATGAGTGGGCTCAACAAGAGAAATTCAATATGTATAGTGCTACATGTACTACCAGAGGTAGATGCTGCCAATAGCACTTGCGTATTAACGACATAACAGGTAATCAAGCTAGGAACATGGTAATTGCTTCCTGAATGGTCTCTCTACACATTGGGCAGATTTTCTCTGGGAGATTGTCCACACATTCCCTACATGAGATGAGGTGATTACAGGGCATGAAGAACACCTGGACCTCCTCCACGCGACAGATCTTACATTTAGAGCGGTCCGACTGGGCGGACAGACGGCGGTTCTCCTCCTCCAGGTCACGAAGTCGCTTCTGTAACTCGCCCTCTGGGTTACGCTCCAGTTGTCTCACTCTCTGTCGCTCCTGCTGTAACGCTTGATCTCTCTGTAAGATGATGTTCTCCTTCTGCTGGAGCCTCTGTCTATAAGTGTACAAGTTCTTCTGTCGGGTTTTTCACCATCTTCCTGTGTGGTCTCCCTCCACTCTCTGTTTCTCCCCCTCCTCCTTGTTTTTCTCCTCCACTCACCTCTTTGTCCCTGCATACCTCCCTCTTTGTCTCTGCAACTCTCATCTTTGTCTCTCCGCCCCCGCCTCTCTTCCTTTGTCTCTGCAACCTCTCTCTTTGTCTCTTTCACCTCTTTCTCCAGTTGTACTACAATAACATCACAGTGTCAATTCATCACTATTCAAAATCTAATATTTGTGTCCTTCAACATACCACAATGCATTTCTTACAAATTACTTCCAGAACTAGCTTAAGTTTTGTGATAAATATTAGGGGGGGGGGAGGTAACTTTTATGAAATCTATTTACATACAGATCCTTACTAATAAAATCAACCATTACATTCATAATATATATCACTTTGATACAACTATGTTGTGACTAGAATTACCAAACTTCTATTTACCTATACCTTTCATGTCATGGTGAAAGTCAACAAACTCCTCAGGAGAGGGGAGGAAACCTAGAACAGACATAAAACCATACACTGTACACGGACATGTATACAAACTTAAATCATCATCTATTTATTCCAATCATTTAAGACACTTAATTAAATGGTTTCATATCCTGCAACACATAAAAGAAGAAAAATGGTTTATTTGAAAAATCTGAATCATATAACTTATAGGATAAAACAATGAAAGATTGTCCATAGCTTATCAACTACACATGGATCAGTCAAGAAATCAAGGGGCAAAACTCTTCATCTGCTGTTGGAACAGAGTAAGTTGTGGCTGATCAAGATGAAAGAGGCATAACTCTTAGTTAGATCATGGACAGTGCAAACACAGAATTTTTGTAAGTTAGCTTGTATCAAAAATGTGTCCTCTCTCTCTAGTGTGCAAACCCAGAACGTATAACTTTAAGGTTTTTTAAGACATTTGCCTATATCACAAGACTTACTGTTGGTTTCCAGCCATTTTTCCAGCACTCTCTCAAAATCTGGCAGAGAATACCACCTCTCCTCCACCATGATGTGACGGAGCTCCTTGTAGGAATAATCCAAGGGAAGTCCGGAATCGTCCATGCAAGACTTTGATGACATCCCCTGGATATGACTTAGAGCATTCATCAATTTCACAGCACTTCTGTGGACCTCTATCCCTGTTAACACCAAACACTACATGTAAACAGCAGTCAATTTATTTTCTGTCTAGATTCCACATACCGTATTTTCGATAAATTTGCGATCACATTCAAAAATGCGAAAATGCTGTTCGATGCATTTGGGGACATGAGTTCATCTATTCAAAAAAAAATTTTTTGCGAAATTTGAACCATCATGAAATATCAAATGATAAAAGTTGCGAAAATTTAGCCCAATGAAATTAAAATAATAAAACCCTTTACAGTACATTTCACACTACATGTAATTTAAACAACAGTCTATTTATCTTCTTTCTAAGTTCCGTATTTAACATTCAATGAATTCTGGAAAAGAGGAGACATATATATAAATATATTATACTTTCATGTAAATTGATTCTAATTGGATGAGAACCCTTTGATAAAAATAGGACTGTCACCCGCTGAATGTCAAACCACGCCCCACAGTGTGTGAAAACGTAACAACGGTCCACCATTGCTTTGACAACGGGTGTTATTCTAAAAAATTGTTGACTGTTGCAAAAAATTTATGCGCGTACGGTTCCACCATCTTAGGTGCTAAGCGGAGCCGGGTAAAATGGATGATTGCAATTGTTAAATCAGCATTATTTGGTCACAAATCACAAATTTGAGAAAGCTAGGTATCCCAGTTATGCAATGTTTACATTCTTACTAGTCAATGCAATGTTATGTCTTGACAGTGTTTTTGCGTCACTAGAATTATAACGTCACAATAGAAGCTTTCCATTTTGTTATTGGCCTGGTCACATTTACTCAGTACATTAGTTCAATTGATAAACATTGCCCTCATTAGAATTTGTAATTCATGCTCCAGTACTAATATAATAAACTTATGCCTTACAAGAGAGGCGTTACAGTGGAAATTGTCACCCCTCGAACTATTGTTGGACCTCGGCTTCTATCTATCTATCTATCTATCTATCTATCTATCTATCTATCATCTATCTATCTATCTATCTAATCTATCTATATATATATATATGATATTATATATGTAATCCACACAAGTAAATGTATATAAAGAAATAATTCACAACGCCGAAAATAACTCAACCGGTTATTCATTTTCAAATCTCATTGAGATTGAAATGAAACCGGTTGAGATTATTTCGGCGTTGTGATTATTTTCTTTATTATATATATATTCTACCCCTGAAGAATTGCAGAAACTAGTCGAGTATATATATATATATAAAGAAAATATATTACATCGCCGAAAATAACTTAACAAGTTTCATTTCCAATCAAGAGTTATATATAATATATGCTAGACTTACCTCCCTCGAGTGTGTTCAGGTACTGAATGGCAGTTACCAGATCCTCGTTAGTGACATCTTCCTGCGTCCTGACGGCCTCCACATAAGGCTTTCTTAACTCCTCCTCAATGTTCACCTCAGACCGAGGCCCTGGGGAGGAAGACAGAGACAGGAGATTCCGAGATACCCCTACTCCACAACAGGTGGAGGCACTGGTCTCCTGATCCCTGTGTGTTACTAGGGACCCGCCCACTGATTTGTTGACGAGTCGAATGTTTTTTGTCTCGGTACATTTATCAGAAACATTTGCTGCCTTTGATTTACTTCGACGCCAGAATGACACAGTTATACCAATAGCAACAACTGCCATTTTACAGATCTCTGAGTTGACACTTAAAATCTCCACCAAGGAGTGGTAAATTGTGCCAAGAGCTACAATAAGTAGTAACTTATGCACATCCTTCAGGGTGTCTCCTCTTATGCATCCATGTTGACCATACAGCAGCTGCATCAGCAGAAAAATTGGAAAAATGATGTGCCTCCAGTCTACCAGAATCACTGGCAGCCAGAAAAACGTGAAGACTGACTCCACAAGCAAAGGGAGGACTGAGATCAGGTAACTCAGATCCATGGTCATCCTTAAACAAGAGAGAAAAGAAGAGTAATCAAGTATTCATCAATTTTATATAAGTGCAAGAAAATTTTATTACTCATGTGTCAGGATATCTGACAAAACACATGCTAGCAGCATGTCAGCGATATGTTTTGTAACTTTTAAAGACTGCATTAATGCCATTATAATTTAAGACTGTATTATGTACAGTATATTTTTTTTCAATTCAATTTATTGGCAATAAAGCCGCACATAACATACAAGTGTTTTAGCATGGAATTCGTAAGTAAAGAAACACCACAAAAATATGAACATGTATAACAATTATATTGCAAAAAAAGTATAAAAAGAAAACACAAAAATATCTCGTAAAAGTTTAGCGCTTTCATATCTATCTTTCAGAAGCTTTAAAAAATAAAGTTTACATACGAGTAAAGTGTTAAATATATTAATGTGCTGAGCCATTTAACTTATTTAACTGTACAATGCTCGTATTCTAGATAATGATCCGAATATAACGACAAATTTCGTTTGCAGTCACAAGATGGAGAGGATTCAGTAAAGATACAGGATTAATATATGATATTCTTGAATACTTTTTTCTTGTATGTTTGTATAAAGGACAATCAAGCAAAAAATGTTTTTCATCTTCTACAATAGTCTTACAATGGTAACAAAGTCTGTTTAAAGTGTTAAATTGCAAGTGTAATATTTTGCATCCAAAACTTTTGTCACATTTTATATTCGTTCTTATTAAACACTCATCAATAAGATAAAAAGATGCACTGATAGCGTGCATATGTCCTAATAATTAAGTTAATTTTTTGCACACANATTATTATGCTATGTTACACATCCCCTGGCTTTTAAGTACGAATGTGAGCAGTGCATTTTGAAGTACTGTACTGTTTGAAATAAGAGTATGGGTAATACTAAACGTCAGAATGGTGCCGGAATAGAGTAGTGACATGTATAGACTAAAGCATCAATATCTTCACTAATATACAATATTTTTTTATTCGGTAAAAAGATATCACATCTCTGGGGCAAGGGCTATCAGAATATATAAGGTTATTTACATTCATTTGATAAATTATACCTATAAACCGTCCCGGAATGACGAGAGGTAAAATAAAAAAAGAAGACGGAATGAGGTAGTGACATGTTCTAAAGCATCAATATCTTCACTAATATACAA
>CAJDSM010011498.1:23579-38411 GCA_903981925.1 Ostrea lurida | reverse complement strand
ATCAAAGTACGAAGCAGACATAACTCTTGAAGAAGCGGTAGTTAATTCAGGTACTTACACTTTCAAAAGAACAACATTTTGGCAAAACCACCAGCTAGTAGTTCAGACTCGGATAAAAAGAGTGCTTGAGCTATTCTCACGTCCCAATCTCCACCTCACAGTGGTTCTACGTCCTGTTTAAGGTCGGGACGTTCTGGAGGTTCACATGATGTAGGATCCCTGCCTACCCGTATTTATTTATCCGATCGGTGAATGTTTAAAATTAAAAGAGAACAAAAAATGATCTTGACAAATTATAGCCACATGCTTGCACAGCATTTAGAAATAATAAGAAAGCCTTTGCTTTCTCTTGATGTTCAGGTTCATTCCACGTTTGTTAATTCTATGGAGGTTTGTTTCACTCGGTGGCTCTAATAAAGTTAAACCTGTTAAGATTTTGAAAGATACTGGTGCTGCCAAGTTTTTGTTGTTAGAGAATGCATTGTCTTTATCTGAGCAGACTTCTACTGGCGGGTCAGTTTGGAGGGTGTGGAGCTAGCTAGCGTCATTGATGTTCCCTTACACAGAATTTATCTTAAATCTAATTACTGAACAAGTTATTGTAGGTGTTCAAGACAACCTACTCTTCCGAACAATATGAGTGAAAAAAATTTCGAGAAGGACGTTAACAATATATAAAAGGGTCGTAACCAGGAATTTCCAGACGGGGGGGTGCACAAGAGTAATGAAAGGGGACTGGGGGTTGCTAGTCAGGTCCCCAAATGGTCCAGGTAGGGGGTTCATAGGGCGAAACCCCCGGGAGCTGAGATTTGGGCCCCATCAGATCCAGGACAGGCCATTTTAGGGGGTCCAGGGGCGAAGCCCCCGGAAGCTGTGAGATTTTTTAAATGGAGGGTGCACGTGCACTCAGTGCAGCCCTGGTTACGGCCTTGTATAATCAATCAATCTTCCTATTCAAGACATTGCCTTGTTGCTAGGCAACGATTTAGATGATGGCAAAGTTGTTCTAGATCCCAATTGTGAGAAAATAAATTCTAATGTCGTGTGCGATGATGAAGACGACGCCTTATACAGCCTGAGCTGTAAACAGAACACTGACCAAAGGAAAATAAATCGTTCCTAACCATGTACATTATCTTACTTACTTAGGCCTTAAGCCCCTAGTGGAGCAAAGGTCATCACCAACTTCTGGCCATCGTCCTCGGTCCTGGGCGATTTGTTCTAGACAGCTCCCTCCAGGTGTAGCCGGTCTGTCTACCGTCCGCCTCCAGAACCCTCCTCTAGGTATTCTTGCCCCCCACCCTCAAATTCACTTTCCCTGATGGTTCCAGGTCATGGCCTAGTAGGTGATGTTAAATGGTGACTTCCTCGTGCCCTATCCACCGCCACCTTCGTCTCCTGACCTCTTATTCTACAGGCACTTGGTTTGTGTTTTCCCAGAGATCTGCGTTACTGATGGTGTTTGGCCAGTGATCTTCAGGATTGTTCACAGACAGGAATTTATAAAAGTTTAAACATTTTTATGGTAGTCTTTGTAGTTCGCCATGTTTCTGCCCCATACAAAAGGACAGACTTGATGTTTGAATTGAAGACGCGGATTTTGGTGCGTGACGTAATGAGGTTTGATCGCCAGATGCTTTTGAGGACCATGAAAGATGCCAATTTTCAATGCATGTATCTGTTCCTCCTTGCTGGTTGATTACACTCTCAAGGAAGGTGAGTGTTTCGGCCTCTTGCAAGTTGTCATCCAGTTTAACTGCCTCTGTGCTAGAGGCGCTGATCTTTAGAACTTTGGTCTTGTTTGGATGTATGTGGAGGCCGACTTGGGAGGCAAAGCTTGAGGATTGTGCGAGAGCAGAGCAAAGCCAGCTGCAAAGTTGAGGTCGTCCGACTGTTTCTAGAGGGTCCAATGGGTATCATTCCTCTGTCTATCTGTCGTTTTCCTCATCACCCAATTTATGGCGAGGAGGAATAGGAATGGTGACAAGAGGTATTTTTGCTTTACTCCTGTCCTTACGTCAAAACAACGTGTCAGCTGACCTCTATGGACGACCTGGCAAGCCATTGCATGACTTCTGAATGATTTGCGTCATTTTAGCTGGTATCCCGTAGTGTCGTCGGATTGCCAGAGAGTGTCGCGGTGAAGGTTGTCGAATGCCTTGAGGAAATCTACAAACTTGACATACAATGAGGATTTCCATTCAAGAGATTGCTTAACAATGATGTGGAGCAAGGCGACCTGGTCAGTGCAGGATCTGCCCTGTCTGAAGCCCACCTGGTTGTCCCAAAGATGGATGTCAACTGCGTCTCTCATCTTCTTAAGTAAAACCTGTTAAATACCTTTCCCTTCATATTCCCATTGTAGGCTGCTTTTTCTGCTTTCTCTGCAAGGCTTTCAGTGTAATCTCGTTTGTCCTTCTTCAATTCCTTGTGGGTTTTAGTGTACTCTGCTTGAGCTGCCACTTTGCTTGCTCTTGTCCGGCAGGAGTTGACAATTTCTTTCTTGGATTTTCTGGAGGGTGTTAACAGAAATTCAGTATTTGTATTTGTGTTTCTCTGGCCTAAGCACTTCCTTGCATGTTTCTGTGAAGGTATCTTTTGTTCCTTGCCAAAGTCAATGGACATCAACGTCTTCAGTAATCAGCGCTTGCAGTACTTGGAATCTGTTTCTCAGGGTCACTGTGTATGCTGCATAGCTTTGTTGGTTTTTCAGTATATTCAGATTGTACTTGCTGACTGCTTGTCAGTTCTCTTCAACTGAAGTTTGAGTTTTGCGGTGATGATGGTTTGTTGCAGCATCTGCTCCTCTTTTCACTCGCACGTCCTGCAGAGACTTTCTGAATTTCTTAGAAATACAGATGTGATCAATCTGATTTTCAGTGAAGTGGTCGGGTGATATCCAAACGGCCTTGTGTATTATCTTGTGAGCAAAGATGCTGCCACCAATGATGATGAGGTTGTTGAGTCCACAGATGTCCGCAAATATTTCTCCGTTCTCAGTCATCTCTCCGAGAACATGCTGTCCCATTATTTCTTCTTAGCCTTTGTTTTCTCACTTTTCTGATCCAACCTTTGCATTGAAATTTCCCATACGGATATTGATGTCTCTGTCCTTAAGTTTGTCCATGACTGTTATAGAATTGGTCTTTGGATTCCTTATCATGGTCATTGGTGGATGCGTAACATTGGGTCACGGTCAATTTGTTGTTTGGTTTTTTTGTTGTTGTTTTTTTGTTTGTCCTGAAACTAGTCGTTATTATTCTCGGACCAAGCGCTTCCCAACCAGTAAGTGACTTCTGTGTTGTACCTGAAAGCATGATTGCTAAGCCTTCTGTGTGTGCTGCTTTTTTCATCTTCATGTACTGAGTATAACAAGAGTTCTCCTAAAGTCAACCTTGTTTGTCCGGCTTATTTCACATAATCCAAGCAGACTAATGTTGTATCATGGCGCATCTCTGCTGACACTTGTGCTACTTTTCCTGCCTCGTTCATGGTCTTGATATTACATATACCGATGGTGATGGTTGTCCTGGTTGACAGAAGGGTTATTGGCACTGAATCTTCCTTTCGGCTTTCGCCCCAGCACGTCATATTTCCTGCAGGAGCAGGCCCTTCCTCTTCCAAGACTGGAGTTTTTTTGGCTAGTTGTTGATGCTTCTGTAGCAGTTTATTTTTTCCGGGTTGAGGGTGCTGACCCCACGCCCAACCTCGGAAAGTCTCGGTTTCTTGTTCGGAGTTTTCCTTCTTCTAGGGGGTTGCATTTACCCAGCCCATGAGCACCATCTTCCCAGAATTTCTGTTGGGGTTTGCTCCCTAAGCTTTTGACTTTTCCATGTCTATCACAAGGCAGCAATATAATGATGCTATTTTCCCATAGCTGGGGCCTATGATTGCAGGCACCTGGGTATATCCACACACCGGTGGGTCATGCATGCCGTGCATATTTAGGGTCCTATAGTCTCTTTCAAGACCTTGTGGTTCTGCTGGGGCCGTAAGGTACCAAATTACCGTCTCCTACCTCAAGGAGAATCCCATATTTGTGCCACATCGGTCCAACTGTGGAAAGGATTTACCTGGCAGGGATGACTTACATGTACACATTCTGCTTCCTTTTCACAGTAAGCTGCTATCCAAGGGTTGAGCTGAAAGCGAGAAAGAAAAGCACAGACACAGACAACACACACACTTAACGCATCGCAAAGTCATTTCAGCTGACATGTACATGTTCAACGTAACCTTTATACGGCTGGTTCATCTTATGAAATTGACCTCAACGACAGCAATGCATTCTGTACTTGATTAACACCTATAACCTAGCAATACTTGTTTGCCGTAATCATAGTGGTAGAAAAAAAGGTCTGGAAAGTTCCTATTTTGTAGAAATACACTAGGAGATTTATACCAAATAACTAGAAAGATGTGTGGAAAGAGAAGAAATACAAACATGCCAGTAAGAGACAAACAAGTCTGAACAGCAACTACAGGAAAGATGGAATGAACATTTTGAAGACGTGCTTAATAGATCAGAACCAACAGAGATTGCTGAAATACCTGAAGCAGAAACTTACTTAGAAATCAACACTGAAATACCATCAAAAAGAGAAATAATTAAGGCAATAATGAGTCTTAAAAATAACAAGGCAACAGGAAATGATCAGTTACCAGCTGAAGTATTTAAGTCTGATCCAACTCTATCTGCAGTTATTCTCCATCCACTATTCTGCAAGATCTGGGACAATGATATAATACCAACTACTTGGTGTGAAGGACATCATCGTACTGCCAAAGAAAAGAGATATCACTAACTGTAATAACTGGAGAGGTATTACCTTACTCTCAATACCTAGTAAGATCTTCAGTATGATAATCATAGCGAGAATAAAGACAGCAGTTGACAACAAACTCCGAAACGAACAGGCGGGCTTCAGAAAAGGAAAAGGCTGCTGTGACCAAGTTTTTGTGCTTAGAAACATCATAGAACAGTGCACAGAATGGAAAAGGCAGTAAATTATTAACTTAATTGATTTTGAAAAGGCCTTTGATAGTATCCACAGAAAAAGCCTATGGAAGATCTTAAGGCACTATGGAATACCAGCAAAGACAGTTAACTTAATTAAAGCTTTCTACTCCAATTTTAAATGCACAGTAGGCAATTCGACAGATATGAGTTTCCGTGTGAAATCTGGAGTCCGACAGGGTTGTGTGATGTCATCTCTCCTATTTATACTAGCAGTTGACTGGGTGATGAGATAAACCCTAAAGGCCAGGGGGAAAACACAGGCATTAGATGTTAGACTGTCATTTTCTTACTAGATTTGACTACGGGTAATCCCGTTTACTTTATTTCGACTACGGGCTCACGGCGGGTGTGACCGGTCAGCAGAGGGTGCTTACTCCTCCATGGCACCTGATCCTACCTGCGCTTTGTCGGAGGTCCTTGTTGCCCAACACTCGATTTTGTATATGTTTTTTGGATTATGATTACGTTTAACACGATGTTACCTTCGCCTATTTGTATGGACCCTCCTTTTCAATCTTGAAGACCTTGACTATGCAGATGACCTTGCATTATTGTCACATCTTGAAAGCCACATGCAGAGTAAAACATCACAGTTACAGTCCAATGCCAGCAAAATCGGCTTGAAGATTAATGTGAAGAAGACAGAGGTTAAGTCAATGAATACAAAACACCCACAAAGGATACAACTAGATGACATAAACCTGACAAACACAAATTCCTTCACATACCTTGGAAGCATTGTAACAAGTGATGGTGGTGCCGAAGAAGACATCAAGGCGAGATTAGGGAAAGCAAAAGGTGCCTTCATTAATCTAAAGAATATCTGGAAGTCTACAACCATAAGTAGGAAGACCAAGATGAGGTTATACAACAGTTGTGTTCTACCAGTTCTGTTGTATTGTGCGGAATGTTAAAGGATGACTAACAAGAGGCCCAAGGGCCACATCGCTCACAATCGGCTCCACCTGAGCACAGCTGCTTCCATAAGAAGAGCAGTAGTTTGGGATTTAGAATGTACACTGTGGACTAAATCTAACCTATGTCGGGTGGAGGCATTATCTGAACCAACTTAAATCTACTCCATATCAGGAAACTTTCAGGTAAACATCAACTCTTCTGTTTCAATGAAAAAGATTTTTAAAGAATTTCTCTATATATTTGCATGTAAAACTTTGATTCCCTAATGGGCCTCATCATACCCCCGAGGGTCAATGATTTGGAACAAACTTGAATCTCCACTAATATCAGGAAGATTTCATATAAATTTCAGCTTTCCTGGCCCAGTGGTTCTTGAGAAGAAGATTTTTTAAAGATTTTTCCTATATATCTGCATGTAAAACTTTGATCCCCTATTGTGGCCCCATAGTACCCCCGGGGGTCATGATTTGAACAAACTTGAATCTCCTCTATATCAGGAGCTTCCATATAAATTTCAGCTTTCCTGGCCCAGTGGTTCTTGAGAAGAAGATTTTTAAAGAATTTTTCCTATATAATCATATGTAAACTTTGATCCCCTATTGGGGCCCCATAGTACCCCGGGGGTCATGATTGGAAAAAACTTGAATCTCCTCTATATCAGGAAGCTTCCATATAAATTTCAGCTTTCCTGGCCCAGTGGTTCTTGAGAATGAAGAGATTTTTAAAGATTTTTCCTCTATAATCATATGTAAAACTTTGATCCCCTATTGGGGCCCCATAGTACCCCGGGGGTCATGATTTGAACAAACTTATCTCCTCTATATCAGGAAGCTTCCATATAAATTTCAGCTTTCCTGGCCCAGTGGTTCTTGAGAAGAAGATTTTTAAAGATTTTCCTATATAATCATATGTAAAACTTGATCCCCTTATTGGGGCCCCATAGTACCCCCGGGGGTCATGAATTTGAACAAAACTTCATTCTCATCTATATCAGGAAGCTTCCATATATATTTCAGCTTCCTGGCCCAGTGGTTCTTGTTGAGAAGATTTTTAAAGATTTTTCCCTATAATCATATGTAAAACTTTGATCCCCTATTGTGGCCCATAGTACCCCCGGGGGTCATGATTTGTACAAACTTGAATCTCCTCTATATCAGAAGCTTCCATATAAATTCAGCTTTCCTGGCCCAGTGGTTCTTGAAGAAGAAGATTTTTAAAGATTTTTCCTATATAATCATATGTAAAACTTTGGATCCCCTAATTGGGCCCCATAGTACCCGGGGGTCATGATTTGAACAAAACTTTCATTCTCATCTATATCAGGAAGCTTCCATATATATTTCAGCTTTCCTGGCCCAGTGGTTTCTTGTTGAGAAGATTTTTAAAGATTTTTCTATATAATCATATGTAAAACTTTTGATCCCCTATTGTGGCCCATAGTACCCCGGGGGTCATGATTTGAACAAACTTGAATCTCCTCTATATCAGGAAGCTTCCATATAAATTTCAGCTTTCCTGGCCCGTGGTTCTTGAGAAGAAGATTTTTAAAAGATTTTTCCCTCTATAATCATATGTCAAACTTGATCCCCTATTGTGGCCCCATCGTACCCCGGGGGTCATGGTTTGAACAAAACTTGAATCTCCTTTATATCAAGGAAGCTTTCATATAATTTCAGCTTCCTGGCCCAGTGGTTCTTGAGAAGAAGATTTTTAAAGATTTTTCCTCTATAACATATTCAAACTTTGATCCCCTATTGTGGCCCATCGTACCCCGGGGTTCATGGTTTGAACAAACTTGAATCTCTCTATATCAGGAAGCTTTCATATAAATTTCAGCTTTCTGGCCCAGTGGTTCTTGAGAAGAAGATTTTAAAATGACACCCCTATTTTTGCATTTTCATGATTATCTCCCCTTTGATGATGCCTGATCCTTCATTTGAAAAAATTGAAGCCCCTTCACCCAAGATGATGTGTACCAAGTTTGGTTGAATTTGGCCGAGCGGTTTTGAGAAGAAGTTGAAAAATGTGAAAAGTTTCGACAACGACGACGACGACAGACAACGGACAAATTTGATCAGAAAAAGCTCACTTGAGCCTTCGGCTCAGGTGAGCTAAAAAGGACATCAACAAGCTCTCTAGCTTCCATAACGCTGCCTGAGAAGAATACTTAAGATATTCTGGCCTGCTAAAATCTCAATTGAAAATCTGCATGAGATTACCAACTCCACCGACATGCGTACACTTCTTAAGAAGTACCGCTGGAGATGCTTGGACATTGTGCTAAGGAGACCAACAGACAACAACACCAGGGTATCCCTAAGATGGACTCCAGAAGGCAAAAGAAAGCAAGGCCGTCCAAAGACCACCTGAAGGCGGTAGAGGCAGAAATGAAAGAGATGGGCCTGACTTGGAATGAACTGGGCAAGAAGGCCAAAGATAGAGAACAGTGGAGGAAGCTAGTCCTTGCCCTATGTGCCTCCGGGCGCAACAGGATTAGGTAGGTAGGTACACTATAAAATTAGACAATATTAGGCATTTTGTGAAGCATTCATTCATATTCATTAAGCTTTCTGTCTGGGAACTATTTGTGATAGTTTACATTCTGGTGTGGGAATTCAGCTTGGCATTCAACACCAATATTGTATTACCTGTTGCCTATCGTCTGCGTGCCTACGAGCACATAAGGCCTCCTCAGACTGTTTCCACTCATTTGTCAGCTGAAGCAGCCCTTGCTCCCCCCACGTTCTCCATCCTCCGATGTTCCGCTCTTTCTCTACCGTTCGTCTCCAGGTGGTCCTTGGTCGTCCTTTCTTTCTTTTTCCTTCTGGTGCCCATGTCATTGCTACCTTGCAATTATTCACTGCATCTTGTCTCAGGGTGTGGGCAATGAACTTCCATCTTCTCCTGACTTCTTCACTCAAGAGGTCTCATGTCTACACTTTGGAGCATCTCTTCTGTAGTAGTGTGTTCTTGCCATCTTATTCTCAGGATGCGTCTTAAGCATTTGTTCTGGAAGGTGTTGATCATCTTATCATCTCTTTTCATCTTCCAGGTCTCGCATCCATATAGTAGTACCGGTACCACTAGTGTCTATAGTCTGATTTTGGTGTGTCGTCTGATGTTGTTGGTGCTGATCCATATCCGTTTCAGTCTGACAAAAGATGTTCTTGCTTTTGCTACTCTTCTTTTCATGTCTTGTATACCTCCCCCTTTCTTTGATATAGTTGCACCAAGGTATACAAACTTTTCAACGTCTTCCAGTTCTTCATCATCAACTTTGATCTTTTCCACTTGATTTGCATTTATTGTATACCTATTGTAAATTAGTACAGTGTAATTTGTTATTGGTGTATTTTCCTTCAATAATCATACATGAATTGTGTGAAATCTGTGATTGATTTCTGCTGAATTTAGATTAATCAAACCCATAAGTCTAATGAGCCACAATAATAAATTGCTAATTATCTCCCTTTGGAAGGAGGCAGGGATCCTCATCAGTACAGTGAGCTAAAAACAACAACAAAACTATTAACATTAAAGAAGTTCTTCTGATTTTAATTGGTTATACAAAATTAAAATTATCAAACTTAAAACAAAATCATACGCCCTGAACAGACAAAATGGGCTGATTTTCTTAATTACCTGATGTGAAATGTGAAGTACTTTGATGCAAAATTTTAAAAATATTTTGTTTTGCATCATAAATACACTCAATTAAAGCACCGTTATAATACTTTTAAATTAGACAATATACATGAATCATTACATTCCTCAATAAATATATATTTATCTAGGCATAAAATCACATTTATTTGTATGCACTGCTATACAAAATTTCACTTTTAGAAAAAATAATTCAAAAATTTCTTTTGCTGTTCATATCTTTGATCTCATGACTCCTTCCTGTGCAATTGACACTGCTAACACACCATCTCTCCTCCACATCCGGCCAGTAGCAAAGGCTTTACCATTACCTGACAATGGAAGGAAAAGGTAAGCGAGCCCACATCGAGTTTTTGTTAGTATAGCTTGTGAAAAATCATGAATTCTATGTAAAAGATATTCAAGTGTTTTTGAATCAACAATATTAATCTATGTGGTCGTGAAAATTAACCTATTTTTCTAACTTACCACACTGTGGACTTTCAATTTCGTACAGCATCCACTCGTCAGCTTTGAAGGGATTGTGAAACCACATACTGTGATCTAAGGAGGTAACGAACCCCAACTGATATCCAACTGGAGCTGGTTGTCTCGCAGCCCCTAGCAGAGCCAAGTCTGATATGAATCCTGCAACACACTGCTGCAGCTGCTTGTTCTCTCCTGTTCCAATGATAAACATTTCAGTCATTCATATATATATATACAAGTACATGTACAGTTTTAATGATAAGCATGTATATATTAGTATTCTTGTCAATTGTTTTAATATATGCATTTCATTACAACTGAGTCCCAGATTGTAAAAATGTAGCATATATGCATTTTTGATGGAAATATTTAGAATTTAGAGAAATAATACACATACAATGTCTGTTTTACTAATGAATAGGATCAAAATCATGCATGGTTTATTAAATTTACAACTAAATAACATGTCAAGTTCACAATTTATGATAAGTTTTGATCAATACCTATATGTTCCATAGCTCTGACCCAGACATAACGCCGAGGCTCTCCTTGTTTCTGACCATGATAAACCTGTGGGTCTACTGGACGGGATTCTATATGGATGGATTGTGTCAAGTATTCACTTATCCGCATTCTCTGGAAATCTGTCAATTCCTCTGTTCTAGATAACGATTTGACAATGAATTGATAATTAAATGTGTGATGAGAAATTTGCCAATTTTTGTAATTTACATTTTCTTTGGTTAATGCACCGAGATTTGAGGCAATTAAATGAGCATTAACAAAACACCCACATACAATGTCATATGTTAATGTTTCATGATGTACAGGTGACTCTCCATAACTCGAACTTCGATCTCTCGAAGTTCTCGATCTCTCGAAGTGAAGTCCCGGTCCCGATTTTTTTCTCTATATAACTAAGCAAATTTACTCTCGATCTCGCGAATGTTCGATCTCTCGAAGTGAATTTGGGTCCCATAAAATATATTTCATTGTTTTTCACTCTTGATTTCTCGAAGTGGTCGTATCTCGTATACAAAACATCAACAAAGTGTCTAATTATTTCCGCTTGGACTTACCTGGACGCCCGAGGGGAGCGTGGCGATGGCAATTAGAGGTTTACAAAGGAAACGTACAGCCCGTGCTGCTTTGATAGGGTGGACACATTGGTCAATTTTCTCTCACTTCTCACCACAGCATTGTGTTGATTTAGGATCTGTGTATAATCGACTACGTGTATGAATATAAATGTATGTTTGTTTTTGCCAAAAACTATGCGAGAGTAATTTTAAGATGATGATTTTGAGACAATAACCTATTGCACAGCAGCTTTACTTTAAAAACTAGAAAACTAAATTGAGACATTTGTGCTCGATCTAAGAAGACTGGAAAGAAACGTTTATTCTCTTGTGTAAGCGATTGTCTTAGCTTTTTTTGGTTGTTGCGACGGTGAAACGTTTTGAGAAACATGTATAGTAAATACAAGTTTATCTCACCACTGAAAGAGAGCAAATAAATATATAAACTTTCAAATATTTTTTTTTTTTATTTATGCACGATAAAGTCCTTAGTCGACTATCTGAGAATTAAGAAAAATGTGTTGATGTCGTTGGTAAACTTTCCGGATACGGTAAAATCGGAACCGTAATGGTCGGGCATTCGATTTCCGGATTAAGTCGACTTTTGATCTCTCGAAATCTCGATCTCTCAAAGTTTAGTCTTGGTCCCCTGAACTTCGAATTATCAAGAGTCACCTGTATTTCATAAATCTTCAATAAATTTAAAATTTATGTCTCCTATCCCAAAGATGCTTCATACCAAATTTTAAAAGTATTGCAAAATGTAATTAAATGTAGCAAAATTGCATTTGTACAGGAAAAACTATTACTATCTTCTCATTTGATATTTGTCACCTGACAGTTGCAAGCGCCCATTTCACTGTCACCAGTAAAACTTGGTTTCCAACTGTGAAATCCGCATTAATGGTCACAAATACCGAATGAAAAGAGTCATTACCTATCTTTAAAGAAGCAAGAGATATGATTTGCAAATAGAAGTATGGACCAAAACTTCAAGCTATACAGAAAAATGATTAGTTAATACTTAATATAGAGGACACAATAAACACTCTAAATGATGGCTTTTGTGTATATTGCAGTTGTAATCCTCTCGGTAAAATTTTTCCTATATATTGTTTTTATGATACAGTAAACGCACTCTGTCCCTGGATCCAGTGTACAAAGATATTTAACATTTATATCAATTGATGGTTGATCAGTTAAAAATGTAAAATTCATAGTGCGCATTGCACATTGCAGTAAAAATGATCAATATATATCTTTAAGTGGTTTTATAGTTATATCACAAGCAGTTACTACACAGCTGTCTCTGAAGGCTAATAGTGTTCTGATTATTCAAGTTTGTAACAAGATGTGTTTGTGAAACACGAATGCCCCCGTATTCCACATGCCAGTGGAAGTGGCTTGTCATAAGGATTATGCATGTGAAATATGAAAGGTTTATCCCTTACCATTCAAAAGTTATGGCCAATGTTAAAGTTTTTAAAATGTAGGTCAAAATTCAAGGTCAAGGTCAAATATTTTGGTATCAGATAAAAGGACTCATCATAAGGAATACACATGTGAAATATGAATGCCCTAACTCTTGCCATTCAAAAGTTATGGCTAATGTTAAAGGTTTTAAAAAGTAGGTCTAAGTTCAAAATCAAGGTCAGGATGTCAAAAAGTTTTGTATCAACGGAAAGGTCTTGTCATAAGGAACATACATATGAAATATTAAAGCTCTAGTACTTGCTATTCAAAAGTTATAGTTAAGGTTAATGTTTTAGACATGAATTCCTTTGTTTTAGAGAGATTTCTTGGTGCCCCCTGAACTTCGAATTATCAAGAGTCACCTGTATTTCATAAATCTTCAATAAATTTAACAAATTTCATGTCTCCTATCCAAAATGCTTCATTACCAAATTTAAAAAGTATTTCAAAATGTAATTAAATGTAGCAAAATTAGCATTTACAGGAAAAATATACTATCTTCTTCATTGATATTTGTCACCTGACATTTGCAAGCGCCATTCACTGTCACCAGTAAACTGTGTCTTCACAACTGTGAAATCCGCATTAATAGGTCCAAAATACCGATATGAAAAAAGTCATATACCTATCTTTAGAAGAATGCAAAGAGATATTGAATTGCATAGAAAGAAGTTATGGACCAAAACTTCAAGCTATACAGAAAAATGATTAGTTAAATACTTAATATAGAGGACACAATAAGACACTCTAAATAGCTTTGTGTATATTGCAGTTAATGTATCCTCTCGGTAAAATTCATTCCTTATATATTGTTTTTATGATACAGAAACGCACTCTGTCCCTGGATCCAGTGTACAAAGATATTTAACATTTATATCAATTGATGGTTGATCAGTTAAAAATGTAAAATTCATTAGTGCGCATTGCACATGCAGTAAAATGATCAATATTAATCTTAAGTGTGTTTATAGTTATATCACAAGCAGTTACTAGCACAGCTGTCTCTGAAGGGTTAATATGTTCTGATTATTATCAGAGTTTGTAACAAGATGTGGTTTGTGAAACACGAATGCCCCCGTATCCACATGCAAGTGGAAGGCTTGCTATAAAGATTATGCATGTGAAATATGAAAGGTTTATCCCTTACCATTCAAAAGTTAGGCCAATGTTAAAGTTTTTAAAATTGAGGTCAAAATTCAAGGTCAAGGTCAAACATTTTGGTACCAGATAAAAGGACTCATCATAAGAATACACATTGAAATATGAATGCCCTAACTCTTGCCATTCAAAAGTTATGGCTAATGTTAAAGGTTTTAGAAAAGTAGGTCTAAGTTCAAAATCAAGGTCAGGAATCCAAAAGTTTTGTGATACGAAGAGAAGGGTGTTGTCATAAGGAACATACAATGAAATATTAAAGCTCTAGTACTTGCATTAAAAAATTAGTTAAGTTAATGTTTTTGAAAAGTAGGTCAAAACTTCAAGGTCAAGGTCAGGAGGTCAAAACTTGTTGTACCCATGGAAAGGTCTGTCATAAGAAACATACTTGTGAAATATCAAAGCCCTAGTACTTATCCATTCAAAAGTTATAGCTAAGGTTAAATTTTTGACAAGTGAGGTGTCAAACTTGCAAGTCAGGAATGGTCAAAAACCTATTTCTGCTGAACCCTGCATTGAAAAGGTTCTGTTAGATTCAAAAAAACAACTTGGAATAATTTTATCACAATGCCCTAGTGTGACTTTTTCATTATATCTGAAAAGTAATATAGCTTATAAGGCTTATAGCTTAACTTGATAAGAGATCAGTGGTTACAAAACCTGTCAGAGTACGAAGGTGCGAGGAGTCACACAATGTGTGTACCCACTCGGAAAGGTCTTCAAAGAGAGAACATTACTGTGACTAGAGTAATCAAAGCTTTTAGTATCTGTACAATTCAAAAGTTATAAGCTAAGGTTAAAGTTTTATTTAGAGAGAGTAGGTCAAACTTCAAGGTCCAAGGTCAAGAGTCAAGAGTTTTTGACCCACGAGAACATGAGATCTTTGTCATGAAAGTCAAACATGTGAACCATAGATAACTATCAAAGACCTAGTACATTACCACTTCAAAAAGTATATCCAAGGTTAAAGTTTCAGAGAAGGACAGAGTGACAGAATGACAACAACAGGACAAAAACAATATGCCCCCGATCTCGATCACGGGCATAAAAATGGCA
>CAJDSM010011498.1:0-17555 GCA_903981925.1 Ostrea lurida | reverse complement strand
TGAAAGATGCTGTAGCAGTTATCACTTTGCCTATTTAACGGATTAACCACAGATAAACATGGAAATTAAGCGTTAGAAATAGTTGCAGAAGAGTTGAATCGCTACCCCTTTGGCGATCGTGTAATAACATCAGCTGCATACACGAGGAAATGCGGAATATAGTTGGTATATAGACGATTCATCTATTAGCTAGGTACATGCATAATGCAGTTTCTGATTCTCTATATCATTAAAGATTCAATTTCAGTGCTTAATTAAAAACAAGACGAAGGTTTTATGCAACGCATGAATTTGTGTTAATAGCACGTTCTATCGGGGTGGGGGGGTACTATCACTGCAGTGTTGCATGAGTGCCGACAATCGTATTTTATTTCGCACAATGCAACCAAAACGCATTTAAAAGGTACTTTCCTATTCAGTTACATAGTAGGATTCTACTCGGAGCTACAATAGTCATTTTCATTATCTTTATTTTAAAAAAAAATAAATAAGAATCAAGTGTATGCAAAGTGATATTATTAATATCAATTTTATTTTTTTTTTCAGTATCTAAGGAGGAAGCATAAAATGCAACACTGAAATGGACAAAACATCCTTAAAGTCGACACAGCCAGCCCAAAAAGACTATGAATGAATTAACTAGCATCTGCCAAGTAACCAGACCCATTGCCAGTTTCACCTGAAATATTGTTTGAGATGTTAAAAAAAAGTTAGGATTTCAGCTCTTTGGTATCAGCGATTGATCTATGCTATTATATATTAGTGATAACATTTTTATGAATGAAATGCAGCACTATTCAGTTTTTAAGTAAAGGTGTTTAATAATGTTATTTAACTTAACTATACATGCATCATAGTTTTGAATTACAGTTGTACATTTTTCAAAATAATCATGTATGCAGTATCTACTTATTCATTCAGCTGATCAAAGCAGTGTATATCACATTGTAGGTTTATGAATATTGTATTAAATGCCATTTTAATTTTAGAATCGTGATTCAAGGAATGGTTATCTTCACCTGCATATACCATTGATCAAGGACTACAACACCCGAAAGACACTCAGTGTTGTGATTTACTAACTTCGATGGACTCTGTTGACACTCTAATTGTTCACATGTGAAAAGATGTATCTTATGATCAACAAACTTTTCAATGTGAATCAAGTTTTTATAAAGTAAAATTATTTTTGCAGTTCTTTTATAAGTCAGTAAAATTCTGTCAATTCCATCAACTGAATCATAATATTAACACAACACAGATCAAAATATGCATGTACTTTTTGTGAAATTACGTACTGTGCATCTGCAACATTTCAAAGCTGTGTGAACATGTGAGGCTATTATAAATATATTTTACAGTTTCATTAGTTTTCAGGTGAACCTTATACATGTATAGAGCATAGTGTGTCAAGCCTTTACAAAAAAATCTTAATAACATCAACATTTGCTAGAGAATGGATTTAGATTTTTGTTATGTCAATGCAGATTAAACAATCAGAATAAGACTTGATGTAAATTTGTAAAAAAAAATACAATAAATAAAATAAAAAAAGATATATTGAAACAGTATCGGTATTTATATACATGTATTACCTTCTCTCTCCAACAAATAATATGTATTAGATTCAAGATTTGTACTGAACCTATCGTTAACTGTGTTAAGGATCTTGAATGTGAGTGCTTGATCTCAACTCCATTCAAAAGGGAGAGAATATTTTGATTTGATATCCTATACTGAAATATGTGATACTTTGGTGGCACATATGTGACACATTTAAAAAGAAAACAATTCTCATCAGAAACTGCTTGAAACGCCTAATAACTTTGAAACCAAGGACAATAAAGAAGAAGTATAGCAAATGTGAAGGATATGTCTACATTCAGCATTCTTTATTTTCCTATCCTAAATAGATGCCATTATAATAAGTCTGTGCTGCTCTTTTTCAATTTTGGATTTATTGTCGAAAAGTATTAAAAATGGGACATATTAAAGTGTTATGCATTTGAAAATTGTCAAATATACTAAATTACTTTGTCAGGACTCGACGACCATTCAACTTCTTCATATGCTACAATTGTCGAAGTCGGATGAATTTCAGCATGTACACCACAGAGTGTGCACTAATAATTAAGTGGCATCACATAATGAGCAATTAATATCGTCACTTTGTTTGTATTCATCGATAAATTCTCTCAAATGACTTTTCGGCATGGTCATAAGGCATTCAGTCGGCTGGACACTCCAGTTTTCATGAATCCCTTCAATAAAAACTATTTAAACATGTGAAAATGATACCCAACATGATATACAATATTTACAGGCGCCTAACCCCCCACCCCCCAAATTAATCTGTAGCCCCAGCCAAAAATTCACATTTGAACACCAGCATTACAGGTATACAACTTGATCACACTTCATTCTCATCAAGGCCATGTGAGACTTTTTTACCACTTCTATACCGATTATACATACAAACATGAAGAGTCTCTCGATGAAACATGTAGCTAGTTACTTTGCATAGCAAAGTACGAGTCTACGCCAAGCCACCCCCCCCCCCCCCCCCCAGCACCCTTCATAATAATAAAGGACACCGGTTAAGTTGTACCTCCGCTTTTTCATTGACATAATACAGAAAAAAAAATGTATCTTTAGAAAACTTAACCCCCCCCCCCCCATTTAGAGGAATCGTCTTGCGATATTCTTTAATTCCTTCTTATTTCTATAGTTTGTCTGCAAAATTTGTACATCTGCAAACCCTCTGAAAAAAGATACTATGAGTTCGGAATATATTATCACTTTTACATTCTATTATCGATTATGATCGTACTTACCTACTTTACTTTGTATTCACCGCTTCCTTAAGGTTAAGCCTTCTTACACGATCGGGGAATCCAAATCAAACTATGAGCAGGTTTCCCGTTTGTGTGTACATCCGATTGCAAAATAACGACCAGAATTATGTATTGGAACCATTCAACGTTGTGATAGTACATTCCATACCTATGATGTACCCGGAGGTGAAAGCGAAAGTGAAAAAACGAGACTTACAGACCCTATTGAACGCAGAAATGAGTAAATTGTGTTCAATATCCACCGTATAAAGCTTAGGATGAATTCATAAAAAATTGTCTGAAACATTCTTTAGGTTAATCACACAATTCAGAAACATCAGCAGCTAGTTAGTCAGTGGCCGCGGCACTGACTATTTGTTGCGAGTTAAACCTTCCAATGCGCATGCGGAGTGGAATCCTTGGTAAAAATCAAAGTCGCGTCATCCAAGGTAACACCGGGCACACGTAGTTTACAGAAAATCAATAAACGCGGTGCGCTCTATAATATGATGTGGAACGCTTGGCGTACAGCAAGTGAGATCCACATGTTAGATTATAATCGAGTACATCTTTTAAGCATTAGATTATTTAAGGGTCTGTATGCAAAGTATTTCGTAAAAGACTTTATAAAAGATGTTTTTACAATCAAAGACCAATACATTTACACGAGGAAATTATATACCCTTTACAACAACTATTTATGATATATTCATGCTTTCAAATTGCATGGTTTATATGCCCCTCCCCTTCCACTTTAGTGGGGAGACATTGTTTTTGGCCTGTGTGGGTCGTCATAAAGTTTGTCAGCAGCATACACACACCTCTTTAATAGTGGGAAAAAATTGAACGCAGAAATGAGTAAATTGTGTTCAAATCCACCGTAATGAAGCTGTTAATGAATTTCAGGAATTGTCTGAAATATTTCTTTAGGTTAATCACATACTTCCGCGGCAAGGGAAATAACCGCAAAAAGTTGGCCATTTTCAAAACATCCAGCAACTAGTATAGGCGTTGTAGACTATAACTTTTGTGATTTTTTAGTCCCCCCCCCCCTTCAGAAATCAGTCCATACGCCTCGTATATCCATTTACATAAAATAAAACCACTTTTCAAAATACTGACACCTTAACTGCTCATGCCTGATTTGCATTCAATTTTTATATACTATTTTATTTTATTAATTAAAGAGAAATATATAATATAAAAAATAAAAAAAATAATAAAAAAAAATAAAAACCCACTAAAGCACCTCCCTCTCAAATAAAGAAATCTATACTGCATCTGACTCTCTAGTTTTTTCAAAAGCAAACTGGTTACATATCTTACAGATTTAGATCTTATTTCGCTATCTCTAGAAGCACCCAAACTGCCAGTATAGTGCAGACACCCTCTCTTCTCTCTCTCTCTCTCTCTCTCCTCTCTCTCTCTCTTCTCTCTCTCTCTCTCTCAACATTCAAGCCGAAGCCGAGAATGCTTACACGCTGCATGTATTTTGTTTCTAAGCGCGAGAGGAGAGAGAGAACGAGAGACGAAAGAGATGAGAGAAAGAAGGAAGAGAAGAGAAGAGACGAGAAGAGAGCGTTAAGAAACAAAAATCACTGCAGCGTGTAAGCACTCTCGGCTTCGGCTTGAATGTCTGAGAGAGAGAGAGAGAGAGAGAGAGAGAGGAGAGAGAGAGAGAGAGAGCGAGAGACGAGAGAGAGAGAGAGAGAGGGGTTCTGCATATACTGGCAGTTTGGGTGCTTCTAGAGAATGCGAAATAAGATCTAAACTAGTAAAATATACTAACAAGTTTAGCTTTTGAAAAAAAGCTTAGAGAGTCAGATGCAGTATAGATTATCTTTATTTGAGAGGGATGGTGCTTAGTGGGTTTTTTATTTTTTTTATTATTTTTATTTATTTTATTTATTATCATAATTCTCTTTAATTAATAAGAATAAAAATAGATTATATAAAGAATTGAAATCGCAAAATAGCATCGAGCAGTTCAAGGTGTCAGTATTTTTGAAAAGTGGTTTTATTTTATGGTAAATGGTATATCGAGGCGTATGGAACTGATTTCCTGCAGGGGGGGGGGGACTTAAAAATCACAAAGTTAAATAGCTAAACGCACTATACTAGCTTGGCGTGCTGTATGTTTCTGAAAATGGCCAACTTTATTGCGGTTATTTCCCTTGCCCGCGGAACGTAGTGTGATTAACCTAAAGAATATTTTCAGACAATTTCCTCATGAATTCCATTAACACTTCTGCTACGGTGGATTTGAAACACAATTTCTCAATTTCTGCGTCGAATTTTTTCCCTACTATTAAAGGGTGTGTGTATGTGGCTGTACAAACTTTATGACGGACCCCACAGACTAGGCCAAAAACAATAGTTCTCCCCCACCTAACAAGTGAAGAGGCGAGGCGGCATTATAAACCATGCAATTTGAAAGCGGAACATCCATCCATAAATAGTTGTGTAAAGGGTATATAAATTTCCTCGTGTAAATGTATTGTCTTTGATTGTAAAGACATCTTTTATAAAGTCTTGTTTACGAAATACTTTGCATACAGACCCTTAAAAATAATCTAATGCTTAAAAGATGTACTCGATTATAATCTATACATGGGGTACTTGACTGTACGCCAAGCCCGTTACACATCTAATTAATGGCGCAACCGGCGTTTATTGATTTTCTGTAAACTACGTGTGCCCGGTGTTACCTTTTTGATGAGCGACTTTGTTTTTACCCAGGATTCCATCTACGCATGCGCATATGGAAGGTTTAAAACTCGGCAAACAAAATAGTCCAGTGCCGCGGCAAACTGACTACATAAGCTGCTGATGTTTCTGATTAGTATGTACCTAAAGAAATGTTTCAGACAATTTCTTTATGAATTATTAACCTTTATTACGGTGGATTTGACACATATTTACTCATTTTCTTCTGCGTTCATAGGTCTGTAAGTCTCGTTTAGTTTCACTTCACGCTTTTACTACTCCGGTACACATCAACGTATGGAACTGTGTAACTATCACAACTGAATCGCTCTCCAAATACATAATTCTGTGCATTATTTTGGCAATCGGATGTACACACAGACCGGCCGCCATGTTGATTTGGATTCCTACGATGATTAGAAGGCCTAACCCTAAGGAAGGGTGAATACAATAAGTAGGTAGTACGATCATAATCGATAAATACGAATGTAAGTGATAAATATTCTTTGTCCGAACTCATAGTATCTTTATCTCGCCCCCCAGGGTTTGCAAGTGTACAAAATTTTGCAGACAAACTATAGATAAGAAAGGAATGAAAAGAATATCGACAAACGAATTCCCTAAATGGGGGGGGGGGGGTTAAGTTTTTAAAGATAACCATTTTTTTTTCTGTATTTGTCTAAGAAAAAGGCGGAGGTACAACTACCGGTGTCTTATATTATAAGGGTGCTAGGGGGGGGGGGGGGGGGGGGGCTTGGCGCCTAGACTGGTCCACTGTTCTTGCAAAAGGTATACTGCTACATGTTTCAAGAGACTCATTCATGTTGTATTGTATAATCGTGATGAAGTGTATAAAAAGTCTCACATGGCCTTTGATGAGAATGAGTTGATCTCTGTATACACTTAATCCTGTGTTCAAATTGAAATTTTTGGGGGGCTACAATTTAATTTGGGGGGTGGAGGGAGTTGCGCCTGTAAATATTGTTATACATTGTGGGTATTCTTTTCACATGTTTATAGAAGATTTTTATTGAGGGATCATGAAAACTTGGAGTGTCCAGCCAACTGAAATGCCTATATCCATGCCAAAAGTCATTCTGAAGAATTTATCGATGAATACAGAACAAAGTGACGATAATTAATGCTCATTATGTGATCGCACTTAATTATTAAGTGCAACTCTTGTGGTGTCATGGCTGAAATTCATCCGACTTCGACAATTGTAGCAATGCAAGAAGTTGATGGCGTCGATCCTGACAAGAGTAATTTAGTATATTTGACAAATTTTTTCAAATGGCATAACACTTTAATGATGTCCCACTTTTAATACTTTTCGAAATAAATCCAAAATTGAAAAAAGAGCATGACAACTTCACATTATAATGGCATTATTTAGGATAGGCAAAATAAAAGAATGCATGAATGTAAGACATATCTTCACATTTGCTATATTCTTTTTATTCAGCCTTGGCTTTCATCAAATTATTAGGGTTTCAAGCAGTTTCTGATGAGAATTGTTTTCTTTTTAAATGTGTCCACATATGTGCCACCAAAAGTACCACATATTTCAGTATGATATCAAAATCAAAATATTCTGCTCCCCTTTTGAATGGAGATTGAGATCAAGCATCACATTCAAGATCCTTAGACACAGTTCATAGGTTCATGTACAAACTTGCAATCTATACATATTATTTTGGAAGAGAAAGGTAATACAATGTATATAAATACCGATACATGTTTGCAATATATCTCTTTTTTTTATTTATTTATATTTTTTTTTTTAACAAATTTACATCAATCTTATTCTGATTGTTCATCTGCATTACCTAACAAAAATCCTATCCATCTCTCCAAATGTATGTTTATAAAGATTTTTTTGTAAAGGCTTCGAACACTATGTTCTATACATGTAAAGGTTCACGTGAATAACTAATGAAACTGTCAAAAATATTTTTAATAGCCCACATGTCATCAACAGCTTTGAACATGTTGCAAGATGCACCAGTACGTAATATCAACAAATAAAGTACATCGCATATTTTGGATCTGTGTTTGTGTCTAATTTATGATTAGTTGATGGAATGACAGAATTTTACTGAGCTTATTAAAGAACTGCAAAAGATATCGTTTACTTTAATAATAAACTTGATTCACATTGAAAAAGTTTGTTGATCAAAGAAATACATCTTTTCACATGTGAACTTAATTAGAGTGTCAACAGAGTCCATCACTAGTTAGTAAATCACAAACACTGAGTGCTTTCGGGTGTGTAGTCCTTGAATAATGGGTAATATGAGGTGAAAGCTAAACCATTCCTTGAATCACATTCCTAAAATTGGAAAATGGCATTTAATACAATATTCAATAAACCTACAATTGATATACAACTGCTTTGATCAGAAATGAATAAGAGATCTACTGCATACATGACTTATTTTGAAAATATGTACAACTGTAATTCAAAACTATGATGCATGTATAGTTAAGTGTAAATAACATTATTAAACACCTTTACTTAAAACCGAATAGTGCTGCATTTCATTCTAAAAATGTTATCCTAATATTATAATAAGCATAGATCAATGCTGACTTACCAAGAGTTAAATCCTAACTTTTTTTTTAAATCTCAAAAATATAGTTTTCAGGTGAAACTGGCAATGGTCTGGTTAAACATTGGCAGATGCTAGTTAATCTTCATAGTTTTTTGGGCTGGCTGTGTCGACTTTAAGGATGTTTTGTCCATTAATCAGTGTTTGCATTCTTAGCTTCCCTCCTTAGATCTGAAAAAAAAAAAATAAATAAATCGATATTATAATACTCCACTTTAGCATACACTTGATTTATTTATTTTTTTTAAAATAAAGATCAATGAAAATGTACTATTGTAGCTCCGCAGAGAATCCTACCTATGAACCTGATAGGAAGTACTTTTAAATGCGTTTTGGTTCATTGTGGATAATAAATACGATTGTGCACTCACTGCAACACTGCAGGATAGTACCCCCCCACCCCCCCGAAGAACGTGCCTATTAACTATCAAATCATTGCCCGTATGCATAAAACCTTGTCTTGTTTTAATTAAGCCATAAATTGAACTTTAATGATATAAGAATCGAAACGCCATTAGCATGTACCTAGCTAATAGATAACGTCTATAAACCAAACCTATATTCCGATTTTCCTCGTGTATGCACTGATGTTATTACCGAATCGCCAAAGGGGTAGCGATTGAACTCTTCTGCAACTTTTCTAACGCTTAATTTCCATGTTTATCTGTGGTTAAATCCTTTAAATAGGCACAATGATAACGCTAATCTATCTTCATCAACTACTCATCTCAGTCTCCTGGGTCCACCCGAGGGTACTCCGGAATGTAACAATCACGTCATTTCTCGTGAATTCACATGAACGAGACTTACAAGACCCTTTTTTTCCCTACTTGTTAATAGAGGTGTGTGTTGTGCGCTTACAAACTTTGTGACGGAACCTCACAGACAGGCCAAAAACAAATGTGGTCTCCCCATTAAGAGTGGAAGGGGAGGGGCATTTATAAAACCAAGTTTTGAAAGCGATGAAAAATATCAATCATTAAAAATATTGTGTAAGGGTAATATTCCTCATGTAAAATTATTGGTCCCTTTGATTGAAAACATCTTATTTTATAAAGTCTTTTACGAAATGCTTGCATACAGACCCTTAAAATAATCTAATGCAAACAGATGTACACGATATAGAATCTATGTGAAGTCTCACATAGCTGTACCAAGCCGTTACCATCAATTATAAGCGCACCGCGTTTATTGATTTTCTGTAACACGTGTACGCCCGGTGTTACCTTGAATGACGCCGACTTTTAATATATTAGAATGATGTTTACCCAGGGGATTCAATCTACGCATGCGCATTGGAAGGTTTAACTCACAGCAATTAGTCCGCGGCACTGACTAACTACTTACCGCATCTTCACATTTTCCAAAGGTATACCTTTCCACGTCACTACAGAGCATAAAAGAAGCATTCTGAATATATTGAGCAACTAGATTTTAATAAAATACTAATTTAATGTTCATTTCCTTCATTCCAAAATATCCGAGCAACACAATCATCTTTTTAGAGATCGAGAAGTCTCTCATTCTCTGATTCTAAAGAGCTATCTTTTATAATACATATAAAGTATGATCTTGGAAAAGAGATGATATCAACAATATTGACTGCATGATGCTCGCTTTATGCGCTCAAGAATTTAATTATTGCTCTCATCCATCGAATTTTAACATCAGTTCGATTAATTAATATGCGCAATAATCGACTTACATATTATATTTGAATTTAATCAAAGATATAAATTGAATTTATGAGCGCGATAATGTTTTAGAGTACAGCTATATAATTATCTTCAATTTCTTTAATTGAATTGTAACTCTCCTTAAAAAACAAACAAACAAACAAAAATAGAAAAAATAAAAAAATAAAGAAAAAACAAAAAACAAAAAACGTAGTTTGATTAAGTAAGGCGCTATATAAATATAGAATTTCTGAATAATAATAATTGAATTAATAAAAAAAATAAAGATATTGATGAGTGCATCAAATCAGTTATTGCTGTACATAGATATCTTCAATCATTTGAGTTTATGTTGATTTGGCGCTCGTGTTTTGCAAATATCTCTTTATAGCGATGATAATCTTGTATCAAAAGATATCATGCATATTTAAAGTGGCATATTTTAAGACTCATTTGCATAAGACCCCGTATTGGTTCATTTGAATCCTGTCGCGTTTGAAACAGTTCAGTTTTGGAAGTTGTGACAAGATTGTCAAGATTTCAAATTGTCATCTAATTTAGACAGGGCTTTAGTAAATGGATACTTACTGATATTTGGTATGGGCGTAGGAGCCGGGGTGGGGGTGGGGGTTAAAAGTTATTTGACAAAAGAGGGGGGGGGGACATACCTTACCCCTCCCCGTTCAAAGGGGGGGGGGGGGGAATTGGGTTTTATCAACTTTTTTTTTTTGCTTGTCACATTTTTAAGAAGTGTACCCCCCCCCCCTTCAAAACAGTCCTTGCGCCTATGTTTAGGAATAAAGTAAATAAATTTGCTAATACCTGGCAAGACAAGGGTTTAAATAAAGAGAGACTTACTGGCACCTGGCTAGGTATGAATCACTTACTGACACCTGGCTAGGTATGAATTACTTACTGACACCTGGCTAGGTATGAAATTACTACTGGCACCTGGCTAGGTATGAATTACTTACTGGCACCTGGCTAGGTATGAATTACTTACTGACACCTGGCTAGGTATGAATCACTTACTGACACTGGCTAGGTATGAATCACTGACACCTGGCTAGGTATGAATTACTTACTGACACCTGGCTAGGTATGAATTACTTACTGACACCTGGCTAGGTATGAATCACTTACTGACACCTGGCTAGGTATGAATCACTTACTGGCACCTGGCTAGGTATGAATCACTTACTGACACCTGTCTAGGATGAATCACTTACTGACACCTGGCTAGGTATGAATTACTGACACCTGGCTAGGTATGAATTACTTACTGACACCTGGCTAGGTATGAATTACTTTACTGACACCTGGATAGGTATGAATCACTTACTGACACCTGGCTAGGTATGAATCACTTACTGGCACCTGGCTAGGTATGAATCACTTACTGACACCCGGCTAGGTATGAATTACTTACTGACACCTGGCTAAGTATGAATCACTTACTGGCACCTGGCTAGGTATGAATCACTTACTGGCACCTGGCTAGGTATGAATTACTTACTGGCACCTGGCTAGGTATGAATTACTTACTGACACCTGGCTAGGTGAATCACTTACTGACACCTGGCTAGGTATGAATCACTGACACCTGGCTAGGTATGAATTCTTACTGACACCTGGCTAGGTATGAATTACTTACTGACACCTGGCTAGGTATGAATCACTTACTGACACCTGGCTAGGTATGAATCACTTACTGGCACCTGGCTAGGTATGAATCACTTACTGACACCTGTCTAGGTATGAATCACTTACTGACACCTGGCTAGGTATGAATCACTTACTGACACCTGGCTAGGTATGAATTACTTACTGACACCTGGCTAGGTATGAATTACTTACTGACACCTGGCAGGTATGAATCACTTACTGACACCTGGCTAGGTATGAATCACTTACTGGCACCTGGCTAGGTATGAATCACTTACTGACACCTGGCTAGGTATGAATCACTTACTGACACCTGGCTAGGTATGAATTACTTACTGACACCTGGCTAGGTTAGAATTACTTACTGACACCTGGCTAGGTATGAATTACTTACTGACACCTGGCTAGATATGAATCACTTACTGGCACCTGGCTAGGTATGAATCACTTACTGACACCTGGCTAGGTATGAATCACTGACACCTGGCTAGGTATGAATTACTACTGACACTGGCGTAATGAATCACTGACACCTGGCTAGGTATGAATTACTTACTGACACCTGGCTAGGTATGAATCACTGACACCTGGCTAGGTATGAATTACTTACTGACACCTGGCTAGGTATGAATCACTGACACCTGGCTAGGTATGAATTACTTACTGACACCTGGCTAGGTATGAATCACTGACACCTGGTAGGTATGAATTACTTACTGACACCTGGCTAGGTATGAATTACTTACTGACACCTGGCTAGGTATGAATTACACTGACACCTGGCTAGGTTATGAATCATACTGGCACCTGGCTAGGTATGAATTACTTACTGACACCTGGCTAGGTATGAATTACTTACTGACACCTGGCTAGGTATGAATCACTTACTGAACCTGGCTAGGTATGAAATTACTTACTGACACTGGCTAGGTATGAATCATTACTGGCACCTGGCTAGGTATGAATCACTTACTGGCACCTGGCTAGGTATGAATCACTTACTGGCACCTGGCTAGGTATGAATTACTTACTGCAACCTGGCTAGGTATGAATCACTTACTGGCACCTGCTAGGTATGAATTACTTACTGACACCTGGCTAGGTATGAATTACTACTGACACCTCAGTACTAAGTAGCTAACCCCTATAGTGTTCTGGATGGCTAGGTATAGAATTACTTACGAACTGGCTAGGTATGAATCACTTACTGGCACCTGGCGAGGTATGAATTACTTACTGACACCTGGCTAGGTATGAATTCTTACTGACCCTGGCTAGGTATGAATCACTTACTGACACCTGGCTGGTATGAATTACTTACTGACACCTGGCTAGGTATGAATCACTTACTGACACTGGCTAGGTATGAATTACTTACTGACACCTGGCTAGGTATGAATCACTTACTGACACCTGGCTAGGTATGAATTACTTACTGACACCTGGCTAGGTAGAATCACTTACTGACACCTGGCTAGGTATGAATTACTTACTGACACCTGGCTAGGTATGAATCACTGACACCTGGCTAGGTATAATATTACTTACTGACACCTGGCTAGGTATGAATCACTGACACCTGCGCTAGGTATGAATTATCTTACTGACACCTGGCTAGGTATGAATCACTGACACCTGGCTAGGTATGAAAATTACTTACTGACACCTGGCTAGGTATGAATTACTTACTGACACCTGGCTAGGTATGAATTCACTGACACCTGGCTAGGTATGAATTATACTGACACCTGGCTAGGTATGAATTACTTACTGACACCTGGCTAGGTATGAATTACTTACTGACACCTGGCTAGGTATGAAATCACTTACTGACACCTGGCTAGGTATGAATCACTTACTGGCACCTGGCTAGTATGAATCACTTACTGACACCTGTCTAGGTAGAATCACTTACTGACACCTGGCTAGGTATAGAATTACTGACACCTGGCTAGGTATGAATTACTTACTGACACCTGGCTAGGTATGAATTACTTACTACTGAACCTGGCTAGGTATGAATCACTTACTGACACCTGGCTAGGTATGAATCACTTACTGGCACCTGGCTAGGTTATGAATCACTTACTGACACCCGGCTAGATATGAATCACTTACTGAACACCGCTGGCTAGAATATGAATCACTTACTGACACCTGGCTAGGTATGAAATCAAACTGACACCTGGCTAGGTATGAATCACTTACTGACACCTGGCTAGGTATGAATCAACTTACTGACACCTGGCTAGGTATGAATCACTTACTGACACCTGCCAGGCTTGCCTATATCTATTGCAGGTGGTCCCTGCAGTAGTACTGTTAACATTTTCATTAAATAATGTGGAACACTCAATTATAATGGATTTGTAAGCAGATGCAGTCAAAGTTGCTTGTCAGACGATACGAAGGATCGCCCATAGACACGAATATCTCTTCTACAAAATACAGGGACATTGCTTGTAAAAGTAAGATTAGAGTAAAATAAGCTTTTTAGAGCAAAATACTCCTGAGATATTCTGTTATGTCCCATTCTTTCCCCCTAGAGCAGACACGGTTAAATTATATATAGCTATTATATGGTGGTCCAAGAGGGTAGAGCGACATACATATATTTTTCGTGTATATTCGTTCTCTATCAATTACAAAGAGTCAGCTCAACATTGTGTTAATTTCATTAATAGTAGGAATTAATCAAAAGTGGCATTATAAATAAATACAAATATGGCTAATATAAATTCCAATTATAAAGATGATCACCCCTGTGCATTAATTTAGAAATGTCAATTAAAGCAAGTGCGGATCCAGAGGGGCTGTATTCTCGCGAGATCGGTTAAAAATGCCATTTTATGCAGTTTCAGTGATAAAATACAAGTTAGATTCATTACACACTATACTAAAAATACCTAAAAGAATTTTTTATAGTAGTATCTGTCAGTAACCGAAAGTCCCCACATAAGACTTTGTAAACTCACAGTTACGAGGTATGTTTGATATGTAATGTTATTGTACGATTGAGAGCACCGCCGACCTTTGTATTTAGCTTGTTCAAGATTCTACAGAAGATTGGATGCCCAGCAAAGCTTCTCAGCATAACCAAGTAATTTCCGCACCGTTTGCTTCGATGGGGAGTGTGCTGGTATAGTCGTGGACGTCACAGCAGTTAGACCAATTAGAAATAAAGTCCAAGATACGAAATGTGAAAACCCACTGTATTTAATGTCCAAGTAGAATTATGCACATTGAATCGTATGATGTTCATATGAATTTCCGTGTTTGTGTGTGGTGTAAAAGGCTGAAATTAAGAAAAAACTATCATAAGAATTTTGACCAAGAATCTGAATAAACATGTCATGTACACAGTTCCAAACTTACGTAATAATGGTACAAATAATGTATATGTATAAAACACTCATAAAGCTCAAACTAACAAACATTGTCTAACATTCATGAGTCACTTTATCGAAGTTATCATATCGGCAAATATTTGCAAAACGAGCATGAAATTATAGGTACACATTTCAACAATCGTTTTACTACAAAACAATATATGCATTCACCTGATGCATATAAACATTCATAAGAGACTAAGTTCAATGAAAAATATACAAACAAAGTAAAAACTTACACTGTAGTAGGCCAAACTCGATGTCAAAATGTTTTTGCAAATTGTACCGTTGGGCGGAAATAGTAAAACAAACCTTTTTTACCTACTTGTCAATTCGACCCATAAATTATTCGTGTTACAAACATCACACTCCCCGCCTGAATTGTAAACAAGTACAATTCACAAGTAAAATAAATCTCAATGCAAAAAATGATCAAAAATGCAAAAAATGATCAAACAAGTGTCAATTTAACCAACAAATACAATTTGCATAGCAATTAAGAATTGTCAATACATAGAAACAAGAGGTACTATCTGTGTTACTGGTCTAATGTACACAGATGTCTTTCCATCTTCATCAGTCTTAACTTGAACCTTGCGAAGTGATTGTCCTCACTTGGAAATACTTTCACCACGATTGACATAGGCCATTGATTTCTAGCACAGTTTGGATCGTTCAAAAGAACTATGTCACCTTCTCGGACGGAGGGTTCTTCAGATTTCCACTTTCGACGTGGTTGAAGGTTGTGAAAAATTCACATTTCCAGCGAGACCAGAGATATTGGCTAAATCCTGTACGCGCTTCCACTCACTCTTCAGAATATCCTTTGCACTGAATGACCGATAGTATCTCCAATATCATATCGATGAGATTTCTGCGTGAGTAGCAATGAGGGCGATAGTATGGTGGGGTTATCCGGATCAGACGATACGGAAGTTAGAGGTCGGGCATATAACAATGGCTGATACTTCAGTCATAAGAGTAATCAAGAGATCATGAGTCAAACTATGCTGCTTCGAGAGCACCGAGTTAAGATTTTTTTTCCAATCAAGCGTTCCCAAACGCCACCATAATGTGCAGAATGTGGCGGGTTGAATATCCACTTAGAATAAGATGATAATAGAAATCTTTGCACTGAGTCATCCTCGATATTCACACAGTCTATTGCTAGATCATCTAAAGCCCCGATGAAATTGGTGCATCTGTCTGACCGAAAAATCCTTACTGCACCACGCACAGCAATAAAACGTCTTAGCGCGTTCATAAACGCAGCTGAACTCATAGAGTCGACTAGCTCAATATGTATGGCTCTTGTCACCAAATATGTGAAAAATTCCCCAACGCTTAAAATTTGCACTGCCTCCGCGAGTCGTCCGTGTCACTATTTGGTAAGGTCCAAAAGCGTCGACGCCAACGTTCGAAAATGGCGGTCCTTGTTCCAAGCGATTCGCTGGCAAAGTTGTCATCTTTAGTGATGCAAAGCAACCCCTCATTTTGCGACAAGGTACACAAGCTGATATCACGGATGACATCAATTCCTTGCATCGAGTTATCCATAAGCCAGCCGAACGAATAGCACCTTCGGTAAAGAGTCGGCCTTGATGTAAGACCTCACTGTGGTAGTGTCTGGCCAACAAATCGGATAAGTGATTCCGACCAGGGAGAAGTATCGGATGTTTAAACTCAAACGGCAGGAGTGATTTCGCTAGACGTCCACCAACCCTGACGAATCCATCGTTGTCCAAATACGGATCCAAGGATGCTATTCGGCTCGTTTTTGCAACCGCCCTGCCAGAGCGGAGGCAACTTATTTCCTCGGTTAACACTTCCTCTTGAAGCCTTTGAGTACATGGTCACGCGCTTCCCTGCAAACATCCACGACACACAAAGTCTCACACGAATGTGGACTCCTTCGACCTCGACGCACTCACCACAAACGCACAAAACGCTTCAAACAAGCGATTGCACCCACCAAGGACTTCCAAAGGGAAAAACGTTTGAATCAGGATGTGCCGAGTCCATGAATTGGTGCAACACTTGTCTTCAGATAACTAGTTCGAATTTCCTTGTCAAAATCTGGATCTAGCAAATTAAAGGAAACTGGTTTAGTGGCAGTTCCAGCAGGTGGTGGTGACCCTCTTAACCATGCACTATCCTGTATCGCATTAGCATCGATTGATCGAATGCTGCGACAACTCGCCCCTAAAGACAACTCGCCTCCAAAAGACAAACTCATCCCCTCTTAGGACAAATCGCCCCTCTCCAAGACACTCGCCCCTTCTCAGCTCAAGGACAATTCGCCCCACTTCAGGACAACTCCGCCTTCAATATACATTATAACTACAACATGTACTGCAATTTTTTGCTGTGTGTTTGTTTTTGTGATTGTACACGTTTTTTTAAAAACAGTAATAGTAAGACATCTAGTTTTATTTATATAATACAACAGATTGTATTCTTAAAAATTAAATGGAACATGTATGTTTATTTTTTTAAAGTTCACTTGTCTAGGAATTATAATTACTTACCCAACGTAAATGATTAAAAGAAATATATAAGATTTTTTTTTTTCATGTTTAATGTTATTAATCGTAAATTTCCAGTCAGCTAATATTCACATACATTTAGTTATCTTTTAGTAAGGTTTTCACTCAATTCTTGTTGAAAAATCAT
>CAJDSM010011497.1:0-15598 GCA_903981925.1 Ostrea lurida | reverse complement strand
GCAATTGTTTTTCCTACTATTAATTGGTTAATCAGAAAACTTGGTTTGAATTTTTGCTCACTTCACAAACATCAAAATAGTAAAATAGAAATACCTGGTAGTTATCCCGTTGTAGAAATTATCGAATACCTCATCGTTCTCAAGGTGTTGTTGGAAAATATAATCATAACCTAAAGGACAGGGATTTATATCCAATAAAATGTCGAGATCGAGGTGGGGGTATTCACTAATAAATTCATCTCACGTACATTGTCAGTATTTCATAATCTAAGAGCGAAACGTGATAATGTCTAGTGTTATCAACTGTTACTATATATAGACAGATCTTCCAGTAGTTTCCGTAACTACATTTTCTTACGATTGATGTGGGAATGAACTTTGGGCAACTTTTACCACTTTAAGAATTAAAAAAGTCGTATCCATCACTCTGTTATGAACACGATGAAATACTTATTTATAATATTACATGTAGGGTATTTTCTTTGGCTCAGCCAACCTAAATGATTTTGTTAACCACTCTGATTCTACACACAAGTACTCTGAAGATCATATTAAAAAGATCTGCCTGGTGTTTCTCATTGGCAATATCTACGTAATCTTTTGTGATCGGGTCTTTCAAGAGTCTTGGAATTCCCAGTGGCATGAATTGTGCTCCTTTATTTGGTGACCTGTTTTATACACCGTTTAAATAACACCCACTGCAAGAAGTACATTATATCAAGACAAGGGACGAAAGTCGCCATCTTGGAAACATTACCCCACTCAGTTGAGCACCAATTTCTACACTATGAATTTATTGGTTACCCTCGCTGCGGCGAAGATTTTTTATTGTCGCCGGTTGACACGCGTACGTTCTATCAAACAAATATCTCCCGGAACATGAAACCGTTCGTTGTTATATTCTACTATATATACACCCTATCATTTACCATTCAATCCAGGGTAAAATACATCAAGAGAAGTGAAACAATGAGCTTCTGCATTTTGTAAAGAACACCATCAAGTGATACATCTATGATGTACTTTGGTTGTAAAGGAAGTGTGGTTACCTTACCGAAATGACTACTTCAGGGTTAGCCTATATACATGTACCCCCAAAAAGGAATCTCAACATCTCAATATGCCATCATTTCAGATATCAGCAATACCAGCTGTTTATAATTCTTGATGGAAAATCCCTTAACTCTCACATTTCCTATGAAACTGAAAGTAGATGTCATTAACTGTTTGCATTGGAGAAAAAATAATTCAGATTTATGCTCACGATGAGGAATGATTTTGGCATCACAATGAAAAGGTGAAGATATGGAACAGTGATCGATCTCATAAAATAAATTGAGAAAGAGGCAAACAGGGACCTCTGGATATAGGAGAGGTGGGATCAGGTGCCCATAGGAGGATTTAGCACCCCCTCTCGACTGGTTGCTTGTTGTAAGAGGCGACTAAATGGGGGCGGTCCTTCGGATGTGACCTCAAAAACCGAGGTCCTGTGTCACAGCATGTGTCACGATAAAGATTCCTCCCTGTCCAAAGGCCATAAGCGCCGAGCATATTCTTAACTTTTGCAGCCCTCAGCGATGGTGACATCTCCATATGAGTAAAAATTTCTCAGCCGGGGGATAAAACAATACACAATAATCAATCCTTACATAGTTAAGCATTATCAATATTTCACAAACACTGACTTTACCGATATTGGAATCTATATACTGCTGGAATATGAATCTGTTACAGAGAGCGGGGGCGGGGGGAGGGGGAGGTCTACATCACCCGCGGGACAGTCTTCAATCCTGATTATTTGAAAGGTGACTTGTGAAACGTTCCTCCATTAAGCCAAAAATCTTCTTACTGTATACAAGGGAACTTTATCATCATCCTGCATGGAGTATGAGGATAAATTTCCCATGTATACATGTTGTGGCTTATTGGAGGAACGTTTCATAAATCAACGTTCAAAAATTGGGCGAATGTAAAGAATCGTTACTTACACATGTACTACTTTAGAGTAGAAATACAGTTTGGGGAGAATTTTATAGTCTCCTTTGAGGACATTAGACAAAAGATGCTATAAATCGTTCATGTGTATGTTGTTTAAGGGACCAACTATCCTTAACTTTCCAGTAGGTCAAATACTATGAGTCAGAGCCTTGGCCGAACGAAACATTTTCCATTTCTAAAAGCAAGAAGCAAGATATTAAAAAATACATTTTTTTTTTAAAAAACCTCTTGGACAGGATTCTATTTTCCTGTTTTGATCTTGACTATTAGACAGCTTCCTTAGCTGTTTTCCACATTAAAACATCCGTTTCCATCATTTTGCGCTTTCAACATCTGGGGGCCATACTTGTAAATAGTTTTAATAGTGTGTTCTGAAAGTTATTTCCCCGTTAACCTTTCGATCCACCTAAAATGTGTATTAAACAGGTATTATAAATGGTCTCAGTCATCAGTCATCTGCAGGAGTTAATCACGGATAGGTCTTTCTTAACAGTTTCGGGATATCTTTCCATCAGAATAAAGATTAATAGCATATACATGTATGCAATTCACAAATTCAGTTTCTCTTCATGTGATTTGATTGGCAGTGCTTGTAAGAATCAAGTAAAGGACCATTTATCAATGTAAAGCGACATATAAAAAAAATTATTCCCAAATTAAATAGCGGGATTATATGCGAGAAAAAAAATATATATACATGATGTACCTGTACAATAGAATTTAGTAGCGGAAAAAAGAAACGCAAACTTGTTTTGAATTTGTAATATAACGTCCAGGCACATGGACAATATTTTAAAAATTAAATTTGACATTGAGCTACGGTACATGTACCTCCGTGCACTGTGAAAATGTTGACCCCACTCGACGCAGTTTTTGCAAGAGAGCGTGCGTCCGGGGTACTCATACACCATATGGGCTGGTAAATCATAACAAATAAGCTACAAAATGAAACAGTACATATTTCGCGGTAGAGCAAAATGCCGCGATTGANTATTGAACAGTAAAAATAAGCTACAAAATGAAACAGTACAAATTTCGCGGTAGAGCAAAATGCCGCGATTGAATAAAGTCGATAGCTCTGATATAATGTAAGTCGTAAGGTCATGTAGTCCACTAATATTGTGTACATGAGACAACATTCNGACATTCGTAAGGTCATGTAGCCCACTAATATTGTGTACATGAGACAACATTCAGATTAGTTGGGGGTGTCAGAGACACGGGGAGATTAGGCGGCCGCCCCAGCAGTGGACGCTCGTGCGTTACGTCAAGATAGAGGCATACGTCTCGTGCACTTCCGTAACCGATTTGAGGCGACGACATGTACGGGGACGGCACGCCACGTTATCGGCACTCGTAGTCGGCCACCGTGTCNTTGCACTTCCGTAACCGATTTGAGACAACGACATGTACGGGGACGGCACGCCAAGTTATCGGCACTCGTAGTCGGCCACCGTGTCCAAGAACGGTAGCGGTAGCTATAAAGCCACTACACAGAGGCGATGCCAATGTCGAAGATTGTTTGCACGTGCACCTAATCGGTTTCACTTGTCCCAATGGAGACACGTGTTGTTTACTTACGAGTCTCACCTCGCGCATTACAGATCAGATGGACGACAACGTGTCTATCGACGATAGGTCTGACGCTGTATGTAACGGAAAAGCGACAGATCGGTAGGCGAAGGCATGTTACAGGGCATATTTTAAGGCGTGAAAACACCTCTCGTGGGTATCCATGGCAATCTTACAGCAGTAACATATCGGGACCAGGTGTTGAGACCACAGGTCCTTCCTCTTATCCATCAACGTAACTTTACGTCGCATAGGAGAACGCGATCAGGCCCCGTGTTGGAAGGCTTTGTTGTGACTTTCTGACTGAAAACACGTCTCAGATAATTATTTGGCCTCCACGCAGTCCAGATCCCCCCTCGACCATTTGTTGGACGAACTGAACAAGGGGTTTAGAAGTGCGTCAACGTCACATATAACGTCACAGGCCCGTATTCTGGAGTGGAGTAGCAATAAATACCTCGATGGGGTCAATGTTAAGGAGAGTCAGAGCAGTGTCTGAAGCCAGGGGTGGGTACACACGCTACTGATTGGGATCAGGAAACGGCGTATGGTACCCTTGTTTTAACGCTATTGTGCAAACGCCATTTTTGATAGAACAATAAAAAGCATCGAAATGTATTCATTTAATATCCCAGTCAATGGGACGGCAAAGAAATATTGAACTATCGTCCTATATGGATTCCAAAACTTTCATAAAAAACCCTTACAAAAGATATATGCGGATCTAGTAAATGTTCCCCAAAGTCCCCTTAATTTATTACTCTCACGAAAAAATTGACAGCTTCAAGGAGTAACTTCAGACGCTATTGTTGAAACTACATATCAGAAGTGGGAAGAAATCCAAATGTGGATTTTTAAAAAAAACCTCTTAAAGATCTTCTAGCTGAATATTAAATCCCAAAACCTTTCACATATCAACAACACAAAACATACTTCAACCTTTACACGGACCATCCCGCAATGAAATAAAGATAAGGCCTTCTTTGGTAACATTATAAGACAGTGCTCTTTAACCAAAATTGAAAATAATATACTCTTATCTGTGACAGCCAGTCAAAAAAATATTTGTCAAACTCCCTCTGATTCTACACAAAGTTAGCTTGAGGTTATATTAAAGCAATTCGGACTTCCTTCATTGACAATTATCTTTGTCAGTTTTTGGCAATCAGGGCTTCCACAATCTGTTGGAATTCCAATGGGCACGAATTGTGCTCCTTTATTAGCTGACCTATTTTTATATTCTTCAGAGCCAGTTCATTCAAAAATAGTTCGACATGAAAAGAAGATCTTAGCGGCCTTTAATTCGATAGTTATTGTATGACGTTTATCTCTCATAATAATGATTTCCTTCATATGTCGATTCAATATTCCCAACGAACTAGATTAAAGGACCACCACAAGTTTCCATGTCTGCTTCGACATGGATATTCTTATAACATTGACATTACTGCAAACGAACTTCTCAATTTATGACAAACGGGACGATTTCAGCTTCTCTCATCGTCAACTCCATATTTATGTTAGCAATATTCCATCATGCACCTGCATATGGTGTGTATGCTTCAACTTATTCATACGCAAGAGCTTCTTCTGTACGTTCAGTTTTTTTTAATCGGGCAGCTACTTACAGACAGTGTTGGTCCAGGGGTTTCAACAGTCACGTATAAGGGCAGCATTTCGTAAAGTTCTATGTCGTTATAACAATTTAGATACCAATATGACCTACCATTGATCGTCAAATCCGTCTGATGTGTTTCACTAACCATTTAGTGCCTATTCGCACATGATTTGACTACGGATGTTCCGTTTACTGATCAAGACTATGGGCTCACGGCGAGTGACCGGTCAACAGGGACGCTACTTCCTAGACCTGATCCCACCTCTGTATGTCAGGGTCCGTGTATGCCCAAACTCTGTTTGTATTCTATTTAGGACTTACGAGATTGACACTTCGGTTATCTTTGCCTTTACATTCAGTAAGTAAATGATGAGATACTTGAGAAACCCAAACAATGAACGAATTATCAATGAATCATGTTAAATAATAAAGATAGAAAATTAACTTGCGTTTCTTTTTTCCGCTTGTATACATATTGATGACCATTTGAAGTTTATTTATGCACAAGCGGCTTTTTTTATTATTTATTTCAGAATTATTGTGATGTGTATGAAATACATCAAAATGAGGTATTAGATATGATGTGTGGGCTGTCTAACAATGCTGAACTGGGCAGCTTCTTGACAAAGCGACGAAATAAGACATGATATGGTCTCCGACAGAGTTTGATGAGATGCTGCTCAAACTACAGGTATATATTAAAACGTTAAATGTAATTCTAAAATTCATTTTCATTCACATTCAGAAAAATAACATGCATCATGCGTTCATTTTAGCCTATTAATTCTTCGCACTATTTTGATCATAACCATCATAATTTGATCGCATGCATTAATAATTGCTATATTCTGGTGCCTTAGGTGACATTATAAGTGCTCTCGTTAAATTGTATGCATAACGAAAATGGAAACAGGTATCGGAAAAGAATTATATCAAAACATGAATTGCATTTCCTTGCTGGATCCTTTTTCTTACTTGTATATATAAGTCGTCGACCGTATCAGACTTGTCGGAGCTCCTGATGAATGTGTCATCCCATGAAACTTTCCAAGTCCAAGGATCGAGAATCCCAGTCATATAGGGTGAGATAGTGTAGGGTGTGATAGTATATACAGTGGCGGATTTAGGGGGGGGGGGGCAGAGGACCCGTCCATCCCCTTTTGATGACCAAACTTAATTATTATCTATAGTTATATAGTTAAATTAACCTTTAAAGGTAACTTTTAAAGCTCTAAAACCCGAGTTTCCGGGGGCTTCGCCCGCTGGGCCACCGCTTTGGCTTCATCCCAGACCACAAACTTATTGGCTCCTTTTTCAACGGACCGCCCCCTCCCCGCTTTCGACAAATCCTGGATCCGCCACTGGTATACGAAGGGTGGCATAGTGTAGGGTGTGACGGATTAATTAGCGCACATTCTCGAAGATCATTATGGTGAATACGCTAAAACATAAAACTACACAAATTATTTCGTAGTTTTGTCAAAACCTCTGTAGATATGATATTTTATCATAAATTTTTAACAGAAATTAAACATAAACTTATCAAAACATATGTATCAAAAGAAATTTCATCCTATCGCTCTCTTTTCTCGCTGTTTAGATATGAAATTAACATAGACATTAGCGGTAAATAACAACTCAAATTTATGACAAACGGGACGATTTCATCTTCTCCATCGTCAACCTCCCATATTTATGTAGGTACATTCCATCATCATATATGCATATGGTGTTGTGGTTTCCCATCTGATTTGACATGCACGAGCTAGTTTTTGTGTTTGATCAGTTTTTATATCAAGGCAGGCTTTTGACAAACACGTTGATGTTACGGGGGTTTTGTTCGTTACAACGATCTAGATTGCCAATACAACCCAACATTGGGTCAAATGCTGCCTAACGTGTTTAATTCATACCACTTGTTATGCCGTTCTTTATACGCTGAACTCCGTTTCGCCTTCGATATGGACACGCTTCACAATGCGGGAATACAGGACTACTTCATACATTACATATATTACTTTATAATTAGAAAGAAATGGGGGGAAAAGAATTCAAATTTAAGAAATAAATTTCATTTTTTAGAAATATATAAGGAATGAAGTTAATTTTAACTTATTAGATACCTATCAATGTGCACCGTTGATGCACTATAATCCGCTAAGAAGCGTAATCTGCAGATTACCTACACACCCAAATTAGTCTTATTCCTTGTAATACCAAAAGACAAAACTATAATTAGTCTTCGTTTATACGAAAAAAGCAACAAATTCTGAGAAATAGAAATTACTTGCACTCAGCAACAGATTAACAGAGTCGATCGAGAGATTCTTTGCTCAGCCGGAGCATTTTACTTTATCAATCAAATTTAAAAACACAAAGTGGGATTTGCAATGAATCTTGATGACAGGCTATGGAGAGCTACAGATGTATGACTAATGTTTTATTCACAGCTTTTTGAATCCCTCCGACAGATTTTTAAAAAAAATTTAAGCCTAACATCTCACGTATCGCATATAATAAATGTACGTTATGTAACAGAAAATGTCATTGATTTGCGTTTTTTTTTAATTTCACAAGTTTTTAACTATATTATAACTTACCATAGCATATACAGAATAGTCGCCAATATAATTCCGACACATTAAAATATGCAGATCTAAGCAGTATTCAAAGAATAATCTCCAAAGTAAAATATATTTATAATTGAAACAGCAAACGTTGAAAAGCATTTAATAAACATGAGTTCACACATGATATGCGTTGTATCGAGTAGTTAATGTAGGAGTGTTACCGTTAATTAATGAAAATACACGTCCTGTTTTGACCCCCCCCCCCCCCCCAGATAAAGTTAAAGTATTTTATTGTCACGTTTAATTCCGTTGATTCTTCAAATTTCAGAGAGGTCTAATAACTTAACGGTACTGCAATGTAAACTTAAAAAAAAAATCCAAAACAGCAGTGGCCTTCTTGGGTGTCAGGGGGGTGCCCCTATTCACTATACAATAATGTACATGTATTCCTTGCATTTGCTTCAGCCAATGTAACTGAATGTTACTAAGATAAAATTAAAGATGCGATATTAATTGAAAACTTCACGTCGAACAAACTATTTACAATTACATTCAACTTCTTGAAACTCAGTGCATATTGGTTTGCATGAAAAGTAAAGATGACATTACAAGCAGTGATATATCGATCAACCTCATACATCCCATAATGAATACAAAATAAAGAAAAAGGCAAGCATGGGCCCCTGGCTCGCCAGAGGGAGCCAGAGGTAGGATGAGGTGCCTAAGCTAAGAGGAGTAAGCCCGTTGAACGGTGACGCCCAATCGGAACATCATTCGGCTTTTTCCGTAGAATAAACCTGATGTTCCGATTGCGGTGACACCGGTAGAGAACTCTCGAGATGAAGTAAACGGAGTAATCTGTAGTCAAAATCACTATCATGTGATAATAAGAGCGGTATTACCACTGGTACAAAACACGTCAGTCAACAGTCTATAACGATAGGTTGGATTTTTCAAATAAGATCATTATAATGATAAAATGGCGAAGTAACAATGTATTAAACGTAATCATAGTCCCAAAAAAAACATACAAAATCGAGTGTTGGGCAACACGGACCTTCGACAAAAGCGAAGGCAGGATCAGGTGCCATGGAGGAGTAAGCATCCTCTGCTGACAGGTCACACCCGCCGTGAGCCCGTAGTCGAAATAAAGTAAACAGGATTACCTGTAGTCAAATCTAGTAGGAAAAATGACCATAGAACTAGCGAAACGCTGACTTCAAATGAAGTTCTTTATCAACTTATTTTTCGGTAGCTTGATTGAAAAATGTATACATAGAACATGCTCTGGTACAAGTATATCGAATCAGTTGAGAGACATATATAAACACCATATGATGGTGATAATGGAATTCTTCTCAGTTTGTCAAATACATGTACATGTAGTTGTCAGTTTGCCGTTTACATCATCACCATCAACGACACCATGATAATAAGGCATATCCTGTTTCCGGTATCTGGATTCAAATTCTGGCGATATGACGTACGTTCGAGATCTCGAGTCTTGAAAAACACACTTTAATAAAGGAGAGGGGCTAACATAGGCAATGCCTGCTGCGCCGATTCCCATTCACATATTTATTTGTGAATAAAATATTGTTTAAATTAAAAAATTAAATTAAATTAAAACTTAATAAAGAAGCGTAAATCTTTCACATCACCCAACATTTCTTTTGCTCCTGTTCTACGCGAATTCGTGACACGTAATGTGGTTTTCTAGTCTGTCTGTTACATCCGTTCGTCCTTCAAAAACCCTAACTAAACACGATCTTGGAGTTTTATAAGACCCGACAAATTTACTTTGCTGGGGGTGGCGCCAGTGTTTCACAAACAATAAGTGTTGGTGTAGTTTTCAAGTGAAGGTGTTTGTTGTATGACCAGGACTGGAAAGACGAAAAGATGAAAATAAAGAGCATGATCAATCTCGTAAGTCTATCTTAATTTAGGATTAAAGATGTGAAATATACATCCTTGGAAAGACAAGGTTAATATCTGGGACATTGTCTAATTGGAGTGGTCATAGAACTAAAATCAATACAACATGCGTTGAAAATCACGTTATTGTTTTCATGGAGACAATAACCCGTGGTTTGCGACTATATAAATTCTACAGAATCTCGAAGAAGGATCCGCCGCTTACACATGTATTAGTTTACAATTCACGATTTGTTGTTGCAGGTCCTTTTCAGATATTGCAAAAATATGCTACCTAACATTGGATTTTTTAATCGTTGGTCGTATTTATTTTCTAGTGTCCCTTTGAGGAACGTTTCAATCATATCAAGAACTCTCCAGAGTTCGAAAAACGCGACTTTTTGGTTATTTGTAGATTACTGTATTATTTGTATTAATTTGTATAATGATGAAAGTTGCAGGCAATTTAATCCCTATATTTATTTACTTTATTACTGTACATTACTGTTTTTTCAAATTTTCATTGTTTTTCGTTATTTATATCAAGCACGATATTTGTTTAGCTCTTGTTAATTTTTGATAATCATTTCACTGTACAGTTGAACTAATTTTGATTTTGTTTTAAGGACCCCATGGAATCAAGCTTATACAAGTTTTAATCCAATGGTAGTCCTATAATATTGATCATGTTATATGAAGCAATCATTGTTAAAAATTAATCAAGATCTCAATTTTCAATTATAATATTTTATTTACTTAAATTATCTGCTTTCTACATTGTTTTTTATCATGGGTTGCTTATTATACTGTTGTGTTTTTCCAGATGTCTAGCTAATTTATTTATATACAGTATTATCATATCAAATTAAATCAATGTTACAGTCGATTTATCATTTACCAGTATTCATCGAGTTACTGTATTCAGTGTGAGTATAGTGGATCTCAAAAAAAAATTTTATACAGAAAACATTTATGGCGAATTCGACATTTCAGAATAGCCGGATTGCACATTAATGAATAATTAAGCTGTTTTATCAAACGAAAATAAATCTTAAATCTTTGGATTAATCCAAAACTCAGATAAGCCAGTTCTTTTTCTTCCCAGTTTCTTTATCCTTCATATGGTCTACAAACCGACCATTCATAACAATGTTTTAAAATACAGTTATCAGTACACAAAAATTCTAAAATCAACACTTAAACATACGAGCAATCCTGATAATCCGTTCAAATAAACTCTGTCACTTCAAAATATTACTAGACAAAATGTGATGTACTTCTTTCCCCCAAAAAATTGAAGGATATTTTGTCAACCTTCAGCGACCTTTCATCTTCGCCAGCCAAGTGTCCGATTTCGTTACTCTAATCTCCCCCCCTTGGCAGATTTAGGGCGAGTTTCAATATTCGCGCTTTGACTTTCCTAAGGCATCCAATCAAATCGCGCCATTCATACCTGTTTGGTTTGAGTTTACACAACCGACTTGATTTTGATCTTAAAAAACTGTATTACCCAATTTTTCTTCAGTCCTTTTCTACTTGTCCACGTCAACTCCATTTTGTAAACATACACACAGTTCCGTTCAAGAGCGATAACTCGCATGTCGTTAGATGGCAATTTCAGCGCGACTAAATCTGCCCAAGGGGAGATTAAGAAGCGATCGGGAACACTTGGGGCTTGCGAAGATGAGCAACCTTTATGGTGTCCCCAAATCTCACAACATTAGTTAAGTTATACTAAGTACATAGGTATCAATTTAATGTCAAACAATGAAATTAAAAGAGTGCAGTGATTATACATGTACATTGAGCGCAAAGCAAAGCATGACGTATTACCTGTAAAACAAGTTATAATTTTGAGTCTGTATATATTTACCATTAATTTCATCAAAAGTCCAGATAAGAAACTCATCAACATTGAACGATATAAATTGTCCTGGGTTTTCAACAGCCATTTTTCAACGCATCTTCCTCTAACTCCATTTTCTTTTTCTGAACATCTTACTTGCAGAGCCCCATTGTTTTGAGTAATTTGACATTGTGTGTTACATACATGTACTTAGCAGACATTCAACATTTTTTAGAGAATGACTTATATTTTCGACTGGATTCAATGTATCACCGAACATTTTGGACTGTAAAACTGCATTAAGATGTGAAGTCTAACGCCAAAATGTTTGTTGATAACCTAATCAGCCGAAAAAATAATGAGTCATTTTTATCAATTTAATCATATTACACCGACAAAATTAATTTCAATCAAGACTTTAAGTGTGGATTATTTCTTCTACCTTGACCTCAACATAACCTATATTATTATGCAAATCGATCGACGAATAAATAGTACAGTTGCAGTGATGACATGAAACACAGTTCATGGTATCTAAGAAAATAGAAAATAATGGATGTCATGAATAAATTTGTTTAAAGATTGTTAGACTGTCATTTTCGTACTAGATTTGACGACGGGTAACCCCTTTTACTTTGTTCTCGACTACGGGCTCACGGCGGTGTGACCCCAGCAGAGGATGCTTACTCTTGCCATGAGCACCTGATCCTGCCTTCTGCTTTTGTCGGAGAGGTCTGTGTTGCCCTACACTTCGATTTTGTATATATGTTTTTTGGGGATTATGATTACAGATTAACCACATGCTACTTGCCATTTTATAATTACTCGCCACTTCCACTTCCAGATAGCGCCGTATTTGAGATGAAAAATATATAATCATTTCTTATATCAACTAAGCAGAAAGTCCAAAAGTGAATATTTCAATCACTATGCTCTCCATCCCTTTGTCTCTTGATTATCAATTGATCTCATTGACATACCTGCTCCCTCATTAATCCAACAATCCGCCATCAAACTGTACGCGAGACTTGCGGATGAACCATAATTTCGATGTGCAAGAAAGATAAACCGAATCTGTCAACACTGAGGGCATTTAATTTGATCATCTCCTACAACTAATACATATGTAGGTCCTACAAAAATACACCAAGGCGGGCAAACACGGACCACTGGATACAACAGTGGGATCAGGTGCCTAATATCTATGGTTAATATACAATGTAGCTAGGAGAGTACTAGCATCCCCTGTTGACCTATCACACCCGCTGTGAGCCCATTATCTCGATCGGATAAAGAGAGCATTTCTTAGTAAAATTCAGTGTGCAAAGAGCGGCCTTAATTGTATTAAATGGAGCCAAAAATACCAGACAGCATTAAATGTTGACTTTAAACGAGACGGTTGAAACCTTTGCACCACCAACTTGGACGACTGAGCGCTTTTATCAAATCTGACCACAATTGAAAATTTAAAGGCGCTTGTACGGAATAAATTGTTGTGGTTTTATCGAAATTAATAACAGGAATATGTTTCTATTTCAAAAGTGCTTTGCAATTGGATAACACATTTTCCCAGTAAAATTTCCCTGAAGGAAACCGTTTTGGTTTGATTTATTATGAATATAGTCTATAACAATTCCTGTATACGATGACCCAATTTATAAGATGCGTTAGAAAGAGAAATAGGGCGACGGTTTTTAGATACTTGTCTTGGCTTACAGGAAAAGCAGAGATAATTGGCCGACTGAAAACCCATTATTCAGAGATCTAACAAGAAATACATCTTTCCAGAAGAATTTATAAAATTCAACTGTAAACCCATCTGATCACTCCGCGGGCTTTTACCATTTCTCTTTCTTTCTTCTTATATATGTAAGTCAAAAGAAACCTTTTGGTGATAATGCCTTTAAGTTTTTGAGGAGAGTGTATTCAATGAAATGTTCATATCCTTGGTGTAAAAGGGACAAGGACACGTTTTGAGCTAAATTTCACGTTTGCATTTTAATGTTTTTATTAAAAAATGCTTGTGTCAAGTTAACCCTTTATAAACATTTGAGGACCATTATATTGAGAGAACAAAAAACAAAACAAAACCAAAACAAACACCAATAACTTCACTCTTTGCCCTCTATTTCAACTTTTAAAATTAAAGTGTCATCACCGAAACAGTCATTCCAAACAAATAAGTCTCAGCTATAGAATCCATAGATCTGGCTTCAACATGGGTGTCTACGCAAGTTCATTCCCAAATTAAAGCCTGTTTGGTGGTTTCTGATGCTACTCAGAGTTGACACATTGCGGTGTTTGACAGACTCGGATTCTATACACGAATATAGAAATTATAAAAAGGCGAACGTATTTCTTCAAAACTTTTAATGAATGTAGATGGAAGGAAATTTGTTAGATTATTATTTGCACTAGTTGCATGTATCGTTTATAATCGCCGTAGTCATTTGTAATACATGTAATTAAAATTCCTCAGTGTTCCCGGGAATCTTTAGAGGTTCTGTGTTTAGTATGAACCGCTTTTGTCTCTACACAGAAAATACCTAATACTAGTAAACACCAATAATTTCATAACTTGACTTTATTCACTTTGTAATGTCGCTATTTTTTTAAAAAGAATGCTTGCATATTTATTCAAATTTTTAGACGAGATGTTCAGAAACAAGAAATTTTTTAATTGTTCTAAGAGCAAAGGAGAAAATGCAACAGTCCAGACTGGGTATGAACCTTTGTCCTGAATCTCTATCAGGTGCTCTACCACCTGAGCTGTCTGGCCCCGAGTTGAACTCGTCTGACCGCTTATCTTCCCTCCTTAAATGCCTTCACGTCTTGAAGAACCAACCAGGATCTTATGCCCATGGCAGACATTTTAACCTGTCACTTCCAGGGCACCAAAAGGTAACCCGGGAAAAATGTCACAGATTTGATCGCTATTCGAAACCGGGCACCTTATTGGAGCTGTCTAGCCATAGGCGATCGAACCCATCTGACCGCTACAGTTGCCAGTGTCCTTCACTTATAACTCGGCGTATTTATTTCTTTTCCATACGTGATCTAGTTACTTTTGACCATTTAATCAAGAATAACACCAGTGCTTTGCGTGCAAAGTACTCAATTTCTATTTTAAGATCATGGTCCATGAAATGGAAATCAATTCTTCTGAACAAAATTCAAGCAACATTTCTGACCCAATTTTGGACACATTTTGAGAATCGCTTTTATCTCATTATACTAATCATACTGGAATTTAATGAATTTTTTTAAAAAGAATATTTTAAAAATCCTAATAAAATACACGAAACGCCTGGCAACAACACTGCAATGGCAGGGAAAGATGTTTTGCACACACAATGCCGCCATATTGAATTATGTGTCAAGTTCATAGGGATAAACTGATTAGTCATGATGCTGCCTTTCTTTTCAGACTTTTTTGGGGGTTGTTTTCTCTTCTCATCTATTTGCATCATGGATACAAAGGACCAAACGTTTACATTAGCAGACTTTTAATTCCTTTTGGGAAGTTCTTGCTTTGAGGACCAGTCATGTCATGTTAAAGTATTTGCACGTACAGTGTTAGTTCGCGTTTATACTGGAGAATGAGCTTACTCCTCCTTAGGCACTTGGGTCCCACTATGGTGTGTCCTAGAGGACCTGTTTGAGCCAACTCCTTTGTTTTTGTATTTATTTGGGAATTAACGAGATGTGCACTTGCCCTCTGAAGTTATCTTTTCCTTTTCAACCCATAGCTTATGAAGATCGATTACAGAATTTAAGACAAAAATTTAGATATCGAAATAGGCGACCCTCCAAATATGTAGCCGTCAGCGAATTCTCAGCCTAGAGTTTTAAAAAGAGTTCAAACCAGGCTGTAAAATAGCACACGTTTAAAGACTAGTCAGTTAAATCATAATTCATCTCCAATATGAAAGATGAAAAAGTTTAATTCCATGTCAGCAATGGTTGACAAATAAAACAGAACAAATTCACCCCCTGTATTTTGTTGTTGACAATCATTTATGTACATGTATATCAATTATTTAACTTAAACATTATTGTTAACAAGCAGAGCAGATGGCG
>CAJDSM010011496.1:0-20516 GCA_903981925.1 Ostrea lurida | reverse complement strand
GGGGGAAAGTGAATTAAGAATATATATAAGTGAATTCAAGAGATGAACATCCTTTGCAAAAGAAAAAAAAATCAAAAGACGAAACATTGATATAGTTTGCAAGAGTTATTTAATTAAAAAACGATCAAGCAGACTTTTATCAACTCTGGAGTTTACATCCCCCCCCCTCTCCCCCCCCCCCCCCTCTAAATCCGCCACTGCTGGAGTTTACGTGCGTTTTGATTTGCAGAAGTTGAACAAACTGTGCAAGAGTTGACGAATCCTGTCTTTACAACTGCATATCTGTAAGAAAAACTAAATTCACAGAGATGCAGATGATCTTTATTGTAGAAACAATTGTAAATTTCGTTACCAGGGGGTAGAGCTCGAGGCTCTGACTCCAGGGCAAGACTAACCTTGGTATATTGTGCTTATGTTTAAACCTTTTGGTAATAAAGGGTTTAGTTTGAGAGTGGGGGTCTAAACTACATTTATCATAGTGATTAATATCTTTAGCATTTGAAATACTTTTTTTTACGTGTACTGATTGCTAAATTATTTATTGTTTTACGTCCCATCGAGAATATTTCACTCATATGGAGACGTCACTAATGCCGGTGAAGGGCTGCAAAATTTAGGCCTAGATGCTCGCACTCAGGCCTTTGAGCAGGGAGGGTTCTTTATCGTGTCACATCTGCTGTGACACGGGGCCTCGGTTTTGCGGTCTCATCCGAATGACCACCCCATTGCATTCAGTCGCCTCTTACGACACGCAAGGGGATGCTGAAGACATATTCTAACCCGGATCCCACGGGTCTTTACGTGTACTGATATAGCAAAATCATAAGAGAATGTATCTAAATTGTGAATTTTGTAACTCCAGGTTTTGAACTCATGTTTAATGTTACATATGTAATATCATGGAGAGTCTTTCATAAGTATAGGCACTCTCGGGGGGGGGGGGTATAAAACACATTTCATTTCATTATCGAAGACAGTGCAATACGAGTTACTTCCCCTTGCATGATGCAATGAAGCGCACTCCTTTTTTCTGTCTTTCTATATGCGAGGGCGCTGTGTTTGCATCTTCCTTTTAGAAATCTGCAGCACCATAGCAGGTCGGTGAAAAAATCCAAGTTTTTTGTCTGTAAAAACCCAACCTCCCACCGCTTTAATTTCTGTTTAGAACTGCACCGCTTGTTAATTTCTAATTTCAGAAAAATTGGTGTCTTAAATTCCTACATTCAACGAAAAAAAGTGTCCACCGAGTTCATCAAATTACCGTGCGGCTGTGTGTAGTGTGACGTTCTATATTTGGTTATTACGCTTATGAGCGGCACTGCCGCAATATTGATGAAATGTGAAATCTAAACGTCCTTGACCTCTGCACCTCCCAGGGTCAAGATCACGAGATGTTTGACCTCCGCACCTCCCAGAGGCAAGCACTCTTTGATGTGGTGAACTTTGAACTATGAATGTTGATAATTTTGAACTGTGACTGAATGCTGAATATTGACTGTGAAAATGTGTTGTATGTTGACTTTGAAATTGATGTTGATTTTGTTGTTTGTTGGGGCCTGCCCTTGGTCATGCTGACGGCCCGTCATGTTGTGTTGTAATACAGCCGTACCCATAAACGCCACAATAAAGAATTAATTTTTCATATATGTTTTCCCCTTTTTGTCTAATACACTGTTATGAGATAACGGTAATATTATAAATATAAAAATTTAGATTAATTATGCAGAAAAGTTTTTTTCTTCTTCTAGATTTCATAGCCCTTGAGGCTAGTGCTACTAACTCGTACTCGGGTGACTGATAAGGTCTGTTGGCGCCGTATTTAGATGACCTATTGATATTGGTGTGCACCAGCCATAAGTTCACAATTGAATAGACTAACTTCTTGATAACTTTTGAAATTTTGTACGAAATATATCTACGACAAAGAAGACATAAGTGATAAATTTTAGGATTTCTGTATACCCAGGACCTGAAGGGTGGGGCAAAAACTGACGAAAATTGATGAGCCCCTGGGTAAAGATTCTAACTTTAGGGCAGGACAAAACTTAGTACATATAGTATTTATACGTGCAAAACATTGAAATTACATCTTTAATGCTATTGATACTAAATGAAAACTAAAAGAATGTTCTGATGGAGCAGGTAGCAATTTATCAAAATTGTAAATTTTACTGTCCCAGAGATAGGGCAGTGGTTTTGGTACCAGAGTAGAACTAGAATGATCACTGTGATTATTATCGTTATCATTTGAAAGAAAGTGTACCAAAATTGTGAATTTCGCAGGATCCCAAATAGTCTTATGATAATGTAGAAAATGTATAATGTCTGTATTGCTCATAAAGATATGAATGAAAAATCACTGGGAGGGTATATTGCGCCAAAAGTTGATGACAATCAGTCGTTCACAATATTTTCATCTACATAATTTGCTTAGCCTTTTTTCCCCCTTTACTTTCAATCAAGATAATCAATATTGAATATTTACATGTATGGTATGATTGATAGCTTTTAAGACAAAAGTCCTTTCCTTTTTTTTTTTTTTTATTTCTACCTTGAATTTCTACCTAGAATTCGTGGATTGCAGGATTTGGTGCAATTTTTTAAAACTAATTCAAACTGTAACTCTGTTTTAATGACATTATGTAGATTTTCACATCTAAATTTTGATCAATTTTCTGTTGTTTATCTTTTTTTTAATCTTCAAAGCACAAATTCTTCCTTTGCATCATACGTTAAATAATTGATTTTATAGGATTTAGCCATTGGCAATATTTCAACCCTTTACCGGTAGACAACTGCATAAAATATTATCAGTTTTCAAGATTTTTGGAATAAAATGCTTTCTTTGTCGGTTTATTGGGTGATGAAGGAAACTAGCATTGCAGAAAAAATTCATAATGGATTTTTTTTCTGCAATGCTAGTTTCCTTCATCATCCAATAAACCAACAAAGAAAGCATTTTATTGTTATATTCATATTTTCAAGCATTTTCTAAACAAAGTACTAAAATATCATAATTGTTCATCATTTCGTTAAAAGCCAATTCAACCTTTGACCTTGGAATCGCTCCATATTTGGTAATGAGCATGCGGACAGCGGGTGACGCTACAAAACCGGATCCAATCATGCATAAAAATAATTTATTGAATGATAAACGCAATGTCAATTTCAAAGGAAATATAAGAGAAAAGATTCAGTGAATGTAAATATAATGGAATGAAACAGAATAGATATACAGTACATACCCCATTAATATTTTTTTGACATTTAGCACTGTCGTTTGTCATCTCGTTTCAGAACGTTCAGTACATTGATTTATCACAATAAATAAGGAAATTGTCAAAGATTTGACTGAACTTCATTTTTGTTGCACGTACATATACATGAATTGTGTATGAATGATAAAGAGCATCAGGTACATACTTATAGCGGTTTTTTTTATAAGAGAGAGAGAGAGAGAGAAGAGAAGAGAGAGGAGAGAGGAGAGAAGAGAGAGAGAGAGAGAGAGAGAGAGAGAGAGAGGAGAGAGAGAGAGAGAGATGAATGAAATGCCCATACAATTTGCGCTTGCTTGACTAGAATTGACAATATTCACAGGGGAATTTGACTTGGTTCCGCAGGATATGTTTACAGGAATATTCAGATCACAATTTTGATGAAATAATATTAACATTGGGATAAAAACCCATGAAAAGGTGGGGTTTATGAATTGTCGAGAGATTCCCCACGGCCTACATTCAAAATGTTTAGGAACCTACTGGGATTTTAGAAGTAAAAATGTTTCTGCTTCGTGAAATCTCATTTATATTAAAGGTTATGATTGTAATTTCCTTTAATGTATGAGAAAATGCGAAATGAACTGAGTGATTGAAAAACGTTGGATCAAGTTTTTGTTAAAACATTTACTAATGTACTTGCGCTCTCTTTAGTAAATGATTATTCCACCTCTATGTTAAGTACTGTGTATAGTATACAGGTATCAATACAGGCGTAGATTGAAATGGATAGGAAGGCATTTAAAATGGCTTGCATCATTCCTAAGCCAATACGTCAATGAATAAATTTATATACCACGATACTCTGATCTCTGAAAATTTTAGCATCCCAAACGGTTCTCAAAATCAATACAAGACTAAGCAATTATATAAAAAGTCGCCGAGTTTAAAATATTCATGATGATAACCTAGACCGACTGCGACAAGTACCAATCGAACGAGAGGCGCTCAGTGACGGAGGCAAGCTCACATGCTTCGTTTTGATAGCATGCGTAGAGCTTCTTTGAAAGTGTCATAGGTGACTTGGAATTCTGGTATAAGTCTTTTAAAACTGACCAAAAAATGCAGAACTTTTTACCTGTGGCGTTTTTCCTAGCAATAGGTATGTGATTTTCATTTGATTTTATTTTCATTGATCAATTGTGAACATGCCTGAATTTACGGCGCTTTTAAAATTTGGAAATATGATATATACGGTGCATGTATGTACTATACAGAAAGTATCGGAACAGAATTAAGATATACAATCATCATACCTAACACATATTGAAAACAGTCGCTATTCAAACTGGTTTTTCTTTTTTAAATGACCATATATTTCAGTTCATCATCGTCGCCGCCACCATCGCCGTCCTCATCACCATCATTATTTGAAAAGTATCTCTCCCTCACCTTCCTTTTCACGCGAGACAGATTTTGGTCATATTGAAACTTTCATTGCAAAGTTGAATAATGATTCGAGACCTAACACGAAAAAAAAAAAATATAATCATCCTTTTTTTTTTTTAAATCCGTTATTTTATCTGTAATCTAAAAACCATTCCCGATCTTGAAAATCGATTCGAATGCACTTGTTACAATGCTACTTTTCCAGTAATGAGGTGGAATTATGTTCAATATATTACCATAATTTCCCGTGTTCCTGCAATACTTCTTGCTGAAATACCCACAGAGATCATTACGGTTTCAAAGAACAGGAAGTTTTGATCGTGTAACTTATGGATAAATCACTTATAATGTCGAGAAGTGGGACAAAAAAAAAAGAAAGTTTTCCGCAGTATAACACTAACATCTTTACAAGTACAGTACGTAGAGGGATCCTTTCACCTTAAATATACAAAGGAGAGGGTGTTACGTTTTTTAAAAAAAAATGATACAGGGTAATATGATAAGTAATCTCATCATCGTCGTCTTAATGAAGTTGCAATTGTTTCTGAAGGCTCACCTGTTTATTGTATTATGTAGGTTCCATGTAACGTGCTTAGCAGGACTACCTTGAAATGTGATTATGATATGACAGTTATATCATATACTACCCAGTTGTAAAATGCTCTCATCTTCAATCTTGGTCTGTTTACTTAGTTTCATAATTGCCGTGCGATATCCACTTTACCACCGTGCACAACCGTTACTTTAATGAGTCGGGGGAGGGGGTGTTAGATAATCTAGGCTTTGAATTCGGCTGTAGCTTTTCTTGCATTTGTAATCAAGGTAAATCCCTCGGAACAATAATCAAGGTTCATGTATATTGGCAGTTTGCCTGGATTAACCTTTTAGTACATGTATGCTCAAACACTTCGGCTCAATCTGCAGAATAGAACATTTTCACTGTGTCGGTGACCAAAAAAAAAAAAAAAAAAAAAAAAATAAATGCATTATAAAATAATTACGAAACAAAACTTCATAAGAGGTAATCCAAATATTTTATTTATGTATGTATTTATTTTGCTGTTGTTCTTTATTGTTTAACACTCAGGAATTTGGAAATACTCGTTTACGGAATACATGGGGTCGATTCTTGTTAACATTGCAAAAGCGACGAAAAAGGGGGGTGTGTGTCGATTTTCGGAAAAAATTCAGATAGGGGGATCGCAAAATAAATGTTGACATTCTTCTAAATGTTTAATAAATGACAACATATTTTGTATGTAAACATGTTTTATTTACAAAAACATTTAAAGCCCTTCTAATGAATATTTAGAAATGACCAGAAAAAGTAATCACTATCGGTCCATCGACCTTAGAGAAGGAAAATATACAAAATAGGCCATACACGATCAACAAGATAAGGACCGCTGGTTTATTCCATTCACCTCAACAACTCCTTGAAATTCAAAATTTCCAACTTGAAAGTTCGCATGATATTTTCATGTAATTCAACAAAATGATCACCTTTTCTGTTGAAATGAATCCCAAAATGACAACATGTTGACGAATTATCGAACATGCAACACAAAGGCGGAATAGAATACCATTTATGTACAGCTGATAAAAACAGCCAAACTCATGATAAAAAGGCTATCCAAACACAATAAAGGCATTCAGAAATGTTTGTGTCTTGTTGCAGATGAAAAATAGCATTAATGTTTGATGTAAGTGATGTCGTCCTTAACGAAATACGGGTAGTGTTGCACCCAGTGGTCGATGCTTTAACAAAACACACAAGAGACATGTAGATTTAGGTTGGTGTGCAGACGTCAGTAAAAGTTAACACGAAGAGACATGTAGATCTTAAGTCGTGTGCCAGGTGTCAGTAAAGTAACACAAGAGAACATGTAGATTTAGGTTGTGTGCAGGTGTCAGTAAACACGAGAGACATGTAGATTTTTAGGTTGTGTGCACATGTCAGTAAAGACAAGAACATGTAGATTAGGTTTGTGTGCAGAACGTCAGTATAACACAAGAGACATGTAGATTTTAGGTTGTGTGCAGGTGTAGTTAAGTTAACACAAGAGACATGTAAATTTTGGTTGTGTGCAGGTGTCAGTAAGTTACACAAGAGACATGTAGATTTAGGTTGTGTGCAGGTGTCAGTAAACACAAGAGACATGTAGATTTAGGTTGTGTGCAGGTGTCAGTAAGTTTCACAGAGAGACATGTAGATTTAGGTTGTGTGCAAGTGTGTCAGTAAACACAAGAGACATGTAGAATTTAGTTGTGTGCAGGTGTCAGTAGTTAACACAAGAGACATGTAGATTTAGGTTGTTGCACATGTCAGTCACACGTACAGAGACTATGTAATTGGTTCGTGTGCAGGTGTCAGTAAGAAGTTCAAAGGAGACATGTAGGAGTATGCGTGAGCATATGTCAGAAAAGCACAAGAAGACATGTAGATTTAGGTTGTGTGCAGACTGTCGAGTAGTGCAGAGTTCACAAGAGACATGTAGATTTAGGTTTGTTGGTGCAGACGTCAGTAAACACAAGAGACATGTAAATTTATGGTTGTATGTCAGGTGCAGGTTGTCAGTAGTAGGTTAAACACAAGAGACATGTAGATTTAGGTTGTGTGCAGACGTCAGTAAACACAAGAGAACATGTAGATTTAGGTTGTGTGCAGGTGTCAGTAAGTTCAACAAAGAGACATGTAGATTTAGGTTGTGTGCAGACGTCAGTAAACACAAGAAGACATGTAGATTTAAGGTTGTGTGCAGGTGTCAGTAAGTAACACAAGAGACATGTAAATTTAGGTTGTGTGCAGGTGTCTAGTAAGTTCACAAGAGACATGTAGATTTAGGTTGTGTGCAGACGTCAGTAAACACAAGAGACATGTAGATTGTAGGTCGTGTGCAGGTAGTCAAGTAAGTTAACACAAGGACATGTAGATTTAGGTTGTGTGCAGGTGTCAGTAAACACAAGAGAACACGTAGATTTGGTTGTGTGCAGACGTCAGTAAGTTCACAAGACATGCAGATTTAGGTCAGTAAGTTCGGTCATTGAAGACGGGGCTCATTTTCCCCCAAAAAAGATGACATTTGATGACGAATCATCTTAGAAGAACGATCAAATTAGAGACAACAAAGTTTATTTATGAAGATTCGTCTAGGGTTCTTCCTCTAGTAGCAACCCATCTTTTATTTGGGACCGTCTATGAAGAAAATAAAAATGGAATGAAACAACTTCTATCCTAATCTTTCAAAGTTTCCAATTTTCTGATTACATAGGACTTCACAATTAAAATCCGCACTGTATTCTGCATTTAAAACAGCAAAGAACGAATTGTTATCTTTTAGAATATTTTCATCGGCCACAAGACTCACATTGTAATACTTCTTTCACAATGACTGTATCGTGTTTGGCTAGCTTTTATACAGTTTTTAGCCGGGTACCCCGCTATAGGCATGGCCTGCTTTGTCGTAGTAATCCGAAAGCGGCCCCGACAACCGCAAATAAACTTAACACTCTTCATGAATCAATCCATCGTAGTTTGTTTTTTAATGTTTAAAATCCATGATACTCTTTATTAATTTAAAAACCATTAGTTTTGAAATTCAAAACAAATTGAACGCCGAAAGGGATTTTGTAGTAGTGTAGCGGACAGTTTTAAAAAAGGAAACTTGTACTGTCTCTCTAGTGAGCTAGCGAGGCTTTTCTTGGCCATGACTGTACATATGAGTTTCTATCTTGATCAGCGCAAGTTAAGCAAACCGGAGAGCGTGGTTATCACCTGGATTGGTGACCGCATATATATGTTACACTTGGGAAATTTTTCACGTCATATGGAGAGCTCACCATTGCCGGTGAAGGGATGGTAAATTAGACGTATGCCCTTTTCAAGAGCAGGAAGATTTCTTTTATCAAGCAAACATTTACTTGATCACCGGTTTTTGTTGGTTTTTTTTGGGGGGTGGTTTGTGTTGGTTTTGTTGTTAGTCCCCCCCCCTCCCCCATTGAACAGTACCGCGGCTATCAGTACATTAAGTACTTTGATTGAAAGAAGGTCCTTAGTTACCGCCGATATTGTGGTTTTTGTTTTTTTTTTAAATTTTCATAATGAGTTTGACTGTTTTTATATTATATGGTATTCTATTCCGCCTTCTGTATTGCATGGAACCACAGTGAGGTTTTGTTGTTGTTGTTTCCTGGTCAGTTTTGAATATTAATTAGAAGAGCTGATGTTCACATACAAATATGTTGTCTTTTTATCTTCACCGAAAATCGACTCCTCCCTCCATTACTCCATTACTTTTAGAATTTCCTTAGTAATAGACTCCATGTATTCCGTCAAATTTTCATGTTTTGTATTAGGAAGTGATTTGATTTAGGAACATCCACTTTATCACAAGGTTTTAATGCTGTTGGAAATCAAGTATCTATTTCTTTTTTAATTTTTTTTTTAGATCTTCCATGTTATATGTATGATGCCAAAATAACTGTTGTTGCATAGACAAATGTTTGAAGTGTTTGTCATAATTAAGGTAACAAGTAGAAATATATCTCTGATTCTGAAAAAAAACATATTTGTATCTCGTTGTATTTTAGCTCTTGTTGGGGTCAGATGTGCGACGCCTACAACCATGTCTGTCCAGGCCAATGCCACTGGTGAAAACAACATGGGAAAGTTTTGTCCGGAGTTGGACAATGGCATCAATGTTACTTGTTTAGTTGATTATGGAGTAGGAACCGGTCATATGTGGATGGAACCAGATGGAACAAACCCTGCGTGTGTCAGTTATGCATATGCTCAATCAGGGTATCAAACCATTCATCTCTATTGTACCGTGGACAACATCTTTTTTTATGAAAACAAAACTTTATATGTGGGGGACGAAATATCTAACATGACGGTCGGTGACCAAAACGGTGGCTCCTTGATTCCGATGGCAGATTCAGCAACACTTTACGTGGCATACAGTAACGGAAGTGACGTCAATTTAGAAATATTCAGCAACACGAGCAACACAGTCTTGTCAAATCGTAACGTCACAAGTAATAGCTTGACACACGTCATCACCGCGGCAGACCTTAACAACCAAATTGGTTTGCATGCTCTGCGCGTGACACTTTCTAATCCAATATCGTCTATGTCGCGTTGGGTGGTTGTTGCCTATGAGGAAGAAATAGCAGGATTTGCTTTCAATGGAAACATCGAACCGATCATGCACGTGGGAGATGAAGTAAATTTGAATTTTACTCTTTCAAATGGGAGCGACGTATCTGTTGCGACAGAGATAAATACGGTGCTAATTGTGCAAAAATGTGAGGGAGCTTTGAGGGCGCATTCTCTGCAGTATACATTGAATGAAACAGGCTCATACACGGTTGTAATAACTCTTTCAAACTTTGTGTCGACGTATAATTGGACATATACATTAACAGTGCAATATCCTGTTCATAATTTTACGATTCAACAAGTTAAAAATATCATGAAGGGACAATCTGACACGTGGGTGTTTCAGCTACCAGCTGATTCATTGTTTCCGATGGGAACATTGTTCGCCGTAGTCACAGAAGATGGAACTCAGACAAAAAATGACAGCCTGTCTTTGTCTCCAGGAGGCACTCAAAACGTTGTAATGCCATACCTAACCGCAGGTTATATCAACATAACCGTTACCATTCAGTCAGAAATCAGCCAAATGCAATTCTCCTGGATACAAGTAGTTGAAAACAAACTAACTCTAGATTTATTGTACGAGGATAACGTTCCAATATCACAGTCACAACAACAATTCGTTCTACGCATAACAGACCAAAATGATTCCCCTTTGTACAAGCTTAACTGTACGCTAGATGTAGATGGAGAAGTTACTTCACTTCCGATATCGGAGCAATTTGATTATGGGACAAACCAAACGTTTCCTTATAGATATATAGGAATAGGAAACAAAACAGTTACAGTGAATTGTTCAAATACTCTACAAAAATGGTCCATCACGCGAATAGTAGAGGTGTGGACGGACTGCTTTGCTTCTGCGGATTTCTTTAGCGCTGATTTCAAAACTGTAGAAACTCCAATGAGGGTTTACATAACACAGATAGTGCAGGTAATATTCGTCTATCTCTATTTGCCATGTATATGTCAACTGTATATTGTATGTAGTCTTATTTCCATTGTAGGTTTATTTTCGCCATTTTCTCAGCTATTAAAGCTGCAGTGATCTAACACATTTACCATAGTCAATAGTACATAATATGGTTAAAATGCTTAAAACGATATCAACACATATTTTGCTAAGGAAAGTGAGAATAAAAAGGAGTAGATTCAAGCTGTTAAATGTTGTATAAATATTTATTGAAAAGAATTGATTGCAGTTTAAGGATAAACATGAATTATATGCAAGTATTTTAAAGTAAATGTACTGCTAATGATTTGGGTGAATTTTTTTGTACAGATAACTGCAAAAGTTGAGGTGACCCAATTATGCAAGAACAGTTCCCGCACCTATTGGTGGGATTTTTATGATGTTCCCCACGATGATCCTTTGAATCCAGAGTTACGTGAGTATTATAACAACACGGCCAATCAGCCTCACGGAGTAACCATCACTTTCGCAAAAGAAGCCATTGAAGCAGGGTTAAAGAAGCTGGTGCTAAAGGTGAATTTGACTGATCAAGAAGATGGCGTACTTCAAGACTACATCTATGTGAATTTCAAAACTCCTCCCGTTGTGGCGAATATCATTGGTGGTTCGGAAATAACACATGGGACAGTCAGCACCCTAACCGTGGATGCCACGTCTTCAAAAGACCCTGTGCAAATGTACGCCGATCAGTCATTCAGCTTCACATGGACATGCTACAAAGTTCCTGATGGAGATGCTTCTAATTTGACAGAATTTATGGGTAAATTTAAGACTCCGGATCAATTATCACCAACCTGGAACAACTGTCCCACAATGGTCCCCATGGATGGTAAAGTTCAAATAACTTCGGCAAATCTACAGGATGGTTATTTTTATCTTTTCATCGTTTTGGTGGAGAAAATCAACAAGACGTCGGCAAACTTGCCAGTACACAGGAATGATACAGCTTTCCAGACAGTTAAAATTGTTCCCTATGTGCCACCTAAAGCAGAATTGAAGTAAGTGTTTTCAATGTTTACCTTTGAATTCATTTTTTTTAAATCACCAGCAGATTTACGGCATTTTTAATCTCATATTTTATAGATGGATCTATCGTTTTATTTTATTGAAGTCAAATATGTCTTGCGATAGCATTAAATAAAAGAAGACAAAGTCAGATATGGATATTACTTTACAATTACTGTAGATTCATTTCAATGTTTTCACTGAGAAGAAAACCCACCATGAATAAACATTGATTGGAAATATAACCGTGATGTATTGATCGCGAACGAAAGGCTTAAACTGTCAAAAACAGAAAACTCCTATGTATTCACTTCCAGAATTTATTATTTCATAAATTGTTAATTTGAAAAAAAAAAGTCCATTTAGAATTAGACATTACGCAGAATTTCAGACTTGAAATGGATTTTTTCAGAATTTAGACATCTATAGGCATGGAGGTTATTTATATATTATGGAGCATAGAGCCGATTTCTTTTTTGCTTACAATTATAACAAATACTAAAATGCAGTCAGGAACATTGGTTATCGGGGGCAATTATTTTGGCGTAATTTTCGACCTAGCAATCTGTAGCTCTCTGGGACAATATTGGGACACTGGTCTATCTGTCTGTCTGTCTGTCTGTCTGTATGTCTGTCTGTCTGTCTGTCTGTCTGTCTGTCTGTCTGTCTGTCTGTCTGTCTGTCTGTCTGTCTGTCAGGGTTGTCTATCCGTCCGTCTATCTGTTCTGTCCTGTTTGTTTGTCTGTCAGGGCTGTCTATCGTCCGTCTGTCCTGTCCTGTTTGTTTGTCCGTCTGTCTGTCTGTCTGTCCTGTTTGTCTGTCTGTCATGTCCCGTTTTTCTGTCTGTCAGGGCTGTCTATCCGTCCGTATGATCTGTCAGTCTTTCTGTCCTGTTTGTCTGTCTGTCTGTCTGTCTTTCTGTCCCGTTTGTCTGTCTGTCTGTCTGTCTCAATGTTTATCCAGAGAGCTACATTTCTACAGTTTTCTCTTGAGAGGATTGAAAATAAGACTTTCGTCTCCGTTGGAACGGAATCAAATTTATTATATCGATTTTGTTTGCAGTGAACATTGATTCGATAATATTGACTCGGACATGTTGTATAATACTAAACATTAATCCGTGTATGCACAGATGAATATAAGATAAAGGTGAAATCAGATTTGGAGTTTCAAAGCCTTATTTGAAGTAGAAAGTGTATCTCGTATTAATTACACGGATTTTTTTTGGTGATTTTTTTTGTTTGAAAGTGGCCTTTGTATACTAAATTATGCATAAACGTGATGTCTCCACATAAAATGAAAATGTTTAGAAATTATATCAAGCAAGACCTATCTTCAAAGTAGTGAACATATCACTGATTGGTTGAATTATATAAAAATAGATTGATTCAATTCAGTTGGAAATACTTGCACGTCAACTTTATTGAAATAGACCCATCGTTAACTAATAGAATTTGATCCTTTCTTGATAGGCTAATAATTAGAAGATACTGTCAAATATTTGGGAATATTGAGTTTCCATGAACTTATTTTTGATTAATTAGACCCATGTTCAAATATTTGAACAACATCATAAGTAGTCAAATATAAATTTTATTCAATAAAAGATAGCTTTGATTATATACTTGGATCTCAAGATGGTTCATTTAAACTGTGTCAAGTGAATATGTCCCATTTAACCGAAGAAAAGTTCAAATAGTGGAAAATTAAAAATGGGTTTATTTTAATTTATGAATAGATGTAAATGAAATAGATGTAAATCAAATCTTTTGTGGATATGCTAGAGGGTATAAACATTCTATTTACCATTCTATCCAGTGGATTTCAAACAAACAATCCAACTTAAGTACCACTTTTCAAGAAGATCACTGGATCAAGAATATATAGGCACTGAATGTCCATCTGGATGCAACAACGTACACAGTGTAGGAAATTTGACTAGTCTACAAGGACATAGCGTGAATGTGATGGGACATTTCCCAAATACACAAAGTTGTAAACACAGCCATGGACATCATTCACATGTACACGATGTCATTCTTCATTCACCTTACGTCGTTGAAGTGAGCGGGCATAGAACAAGAAGGGGGGGGGGGGCGAGATTGAAGGTCTGGTTTTAATCAGACGGCATAAAACTTCACTCTGGTCCATTACTATTTGTTATCAGAAGATAGCAAAGCTAGTCCATACTTCAATTCTTCAACACCAGAATATAGACTGAATGCTGATTAGGGATGTTGCCCATCACAAACTTTTAAAAACCACCCCGGATTATGGGTAGTAATCCTTCCGAATCCTTAAAAGAAAGTAATAGATGCCATAAATATATATAAGCAACATTCTTCGTCATAAAAAAAAATCAGTCGTGTATTCCAGCATATTTCCAATTCAAGTCTACACCTAGCATTTCATACTTCTACTACTGCATCCATACTTTTTAATTACAAGCAAACTCTACATTGCCTAGATATTGACGATTCTACATTGCCTAGATATTGACGATTCTACATTGCCTAGATATTGACGATTCTACATTGCCTAGATATTGGCGATTTTATACTTAAGGCTCTTGTTCTCCGTCCTCTTTCAACTAGTCCAGCTGAGCATGTCATTACTATGAATTTAAATAAATAGCTGCCGTAGTCCAGCTGAGCATGTCATTACTATGATCTAATATGCCAGTCTGAGCAGCTAGTCTTAACTCTAGCCATGAGCATGTCATTACTAGTGATCTTAAATATAGCTGCCTAGTTCCAAGCTGAGCATGTCTATACGTAGATCTTAAATATAGCTGCCTAGTCCCAGCTGAGCATGTCATTACTAGTGATCTTAAATATAGCTGCCTAGTCCAGCGAGCATGACATTACTAGTGATCTTAAAATATAGCTGCCTAGTCCAGCTGAGCATGTCATTACTAGTGATCTTAAAATATAGCTGCCTAGTCCAGTGAGCATGTCATACTAGTGATCTTAAATATAGCTGCCTAGTCCAGCTGGCATGTCATTACTAGTGATCTTAAATATAGCTGCTAGTCCAGCTGAGCATGTCATTTACTAGTGATCTTAAATATAGCTGCCTAGTCCCAGCTGAAGCATGTCATTACTAGTGATCTTAAATATAGGCTGCTAGTCCAGCTGAGCATGTCAATTACTAGTGATCTTAAAATAGCCTGCCTAGTCCAGCTGGAGCATTTCATTACTAGTGAATTTAAAATATAGCTGCCTAGTCCAGCTGAGCATGTCATTATACGTGATCTAAATATAGCTGCACATGTCATTACTATGATCTTAAATATAGCTGCCTAGTCCCAGCTGAGCAATGTCATTACTAGTGATCTTAAATATAAGCTGCCTAGTCCAGCCTGAGCATGTCATACTAGGTGATCTTAATATATAGCTGCCTAGTCCAGCTGAGCATGTCATTCTAGTGATCTTAAAATTATAGCTGCCTAGTCCAGCTGAGCATGTCATATACTAGTGATCTTAAATATAGCTGCCTAGTCCAGCTGAGCATGTCATTACTAGTGATCTTAAATATAGCTGCCTAGTCCAGCTGAGCATGTCATTATACGTGATCTTAAATATAGCTGCCTAGATCCAGTGAGCATGCATTTACTAGTGATCTTAAATATAGCTGAGCATGTCATTACTAGTGATCTTAAAGTATAGCTGCCTAGTCCAGCTGGAACATGTCTTACAAAATAGTGAATCTTAATATAGCTGCCTAGTCCAGCTGAGCATGTTCATTACTAGTGATCTAAATATAGCTGCCTATAAGAATTTTTGTGAATCCTTACAAAGATGCTTTGCTGGATCTAGTAAATGTTCCAACAAACCCCTCTTTTAATCCTCACGAACATATTGACAGCTTGTGAAGGAGAAAGTTAAAGACGGATTGTGCAACAACATATACCAGAAGTGTGTAAATCAAATGTGGATTCTGAAAAACTCTAAAGAAAAATCTAGTAAATTTGAAATCCCACGAACCTTTCTCCTATCAACAACATCAAAACGTATGACTTCTCAAACACTTAATACACGACCATTGCTCACGATAAATCAAAGACTAGACTTTTTAACATTATAGGCAGTTGCTTCTTCAATAAAATGGAAAAAGGAAATATTCATATCTAGTGATCAGTCATTAAAAATTATACTTTGTTTAAAATCACTCTGATTCTCGAACAAGTGCTCTGAAGTTTATATTAAAGCAATACTGGAGTTCCTCATTGACAAATCTCTTTGTAGTTTGTTGGTGATCAATGTCTTCCAACAGTCCGTTGGAATTCCCGATGGATACGAACTGTGTCTCATTTGCTTGCTGACCTGCTTTTATATCATACGAGGCAGAATTCATTCAAAGCTTCTAAACGAGAAGTCTCTAGCGGTGGCCTTTAATTCGACATTTCAGTATATCGATGCGTTTTATCTATTTATGATATATAATCCAACGAACTAGAAAAAAGGACACCACAGGGTCTTCATGTCTGCTTCGTACTTGGATATTTTATTGAAACAATTGGCATTAACGGCAAACTAACTACATGTACTCAACTTTATGACAAACGGGACGATTTCAGCTTTTCCATCGTCAACTTCATATTTATGTAGCAATATTCCATCATCACCTGCATATGGTGTGTATGTCTCTCAATTTATTCGATACGCAAGAGCTTGTTCTGCGTATGATCGGTTTTTGAATCGAGGCAGGCTACTTACAGACAAGTTGTTGTTGCAGGAGTTTCAACAGTCACGTTTAAAGGCAGCATTTTCGTAAATTCTATGGTCGTTATAACAATTAGTTACCAATATGATCTACCATTGAGTCAAATGCTGTCTGATGTGTTTCATAGCCATTGTTAAGCCGTTTTTCACACACTGATTTGACTACGGATTGTTCCGTTTACCTGATCAAAGACTATGGGCTCACGGCGGGTGTGACCGGTCAACAGGGATGCTCACTCCTAGGAACCTGATCCCACTCTGGTGTGTCCAGGGGTCCGTGTTTGCCCAACTCTTGTTTTTGTATTCTATTTGGGACTTACGAGATTGATCACTGTTTCATTATCTTTGCCTTTACATGATAATAATTTTCATTCATATGTCGATTCAATCTATTCCAGCGGATTAGAAATTTAAAAAACACAAACAGTCTTCTATATCCGCTTCGTACTTGGATGTTTTATTGAAGTGGTCCAGTGATCTTGAAAAGTGGTACTTAAAGTTGGATTATTTGTATTGTCTGACGTGTTTCATAGCAATTGTTAAGCCGTTTTTCACACACTGATTTGACTACGGATTGTTCCGTTTACCTGATCAAGACAATGGGTTCTCGGCGGGTGTGACCGGTCAACAGGGGATGGTTACTCCTTTTAGACACCTGGTCCAATCTCTGGTATATCATGAGTCGGTGTTTCCCCAGCTCTTGTTTTGTATTCTGTTTGGGACTTCGGAGATTGATCACTGTTCGTTATCTTCGCCTTTTCATTTACGTCTATTATGTTAGAAAACTCGATGGTTCACATTATGAACCGAACACTGTAAGATATGTTACGTGTAATACATATTTACCCATTTGTCTAGTGGAGATTCACGCACCCAGTGAACCTGGGATGCACAACATCAAGGTCTTTATGATCTAGATTTTTTCAAATGAACTTAAAATTGGCCTGGACTTTGTGCAGTGGAGGAAAGTAGTAGTACTCAGGAAAGACCACTTTTATACAGCCAGTACTTAGTTTGGGAGACTTTTTTCTTCATTCGTGGTTCGACCTTTTCACATTCTTATTTATGTCTGTATCCTTGTGTAGGGAAATTCACAGTCTAGTATCTTTAGGAGCTGGAGGTGTTCAATGACTTCCTGGCACTGTCAGAACCTGTTTGGTCTTGTATGTTGCTGTATCTATTGATTCAGTGTTCTAGTGATGATATCTTGCATTGTTTTGATGATGGAATTGCTAATTCCAAAGGGTTTCGGGACTTGGGTCTTAATCATTAAGCCTGGGTATGGACCTTCGAAGATGCTAAGGACTCTCATTTCATCTATCAAAGCATGTCGGGGACAACCAGATGCCATTTCTAGCAAGATCTGCTTCAGATATTAATCTAAGGTCTGGTGACACCAGTGGCACGCTTTGTGGTTTTCACCATCATTTAACCATTGAAATGTTGTCATATCTATTTCCATGTTGTTTAGCATTTCATTTGGTTTTTTTATATTCATTTTTAAGGTGTTTACGAAATTGTAATGATAAAATCAATCGGGATTCAACATCTAGTTTCGAGGTGGAGTGCTCTAATTGTGATGCAAATACAGTTTACCGGTGGGATTTAGAGGAATTCAACGTCATTACTGGTACTTATTCAACGCTACTGAACGGGGCTGGAGGATGGACTGCATATATAGAGACAAGATGTAAGCACACCCCCACAACCAGAAGAAGAGAGAGAGAGAGAGAGAGAGAGAGAGAGAGAGAGAGAGAGAGAGAGAGAGAGAGAGGAGAGAGAGAGAGAGAGAGAGAGAGAAGAGAGAGAGGTTCACGTTTGACTACATTTTCCTCTTGAGACATGACAGTGTGGGTCCACTTTCACTATTCTGTGTGTATGCTCTTTACTGCAGCCCTTGAATTGAGTTCCTTGGCCATTAAGAAAGATGTTCTACCAGAAGGTAAAAAACTGAGATTAAAATGTGAAATCAGTTCAGATGGAAAAAACGCAACCGTATCTACAACAATGGCAGTCAACTATCCCCCGAGGGGTGGTGGATGTGACATTTACCCCAAAACAGGTATGCATTGATTTTATTCTTTGAGTGAAATACATTAAATATCAATAAAATGGTGCACGGCCCCGGCTTGTTAGGGATAGGTCATGTATTGCATTTTAAGTAGTTCTTCAAAATAAACATCCGGGCAAGTTGAGACTGGAACATCCAACTGTCGTTGTTAAAATGCAACAATTTTAAACCACATCTTATTGTCCCCATTCGTTCAACGCCATAACCGTTTGAGGTAGGATGGGTACTGGGTTTTTTTTATTCGGTAAACGTACCTACATGTAGTACATATGTACTTCTTTCTGAATTTTGCATTCTATTGACTGTGTTATGTATAATGTATGCGTTGAAACCGAGAAATGTTTAAAATGATGAAAAATAAATTACTGAAGTTTAGAATGGAACATCATTCATTGTTGTTTTTAAAAAATGTCACATTCTTTATGACTGTATTATGTAGGTTTTGGAACCGATGGTGTCTTCGCCCCGACCTTTTTAGTAAAAAGTACATTAATCCATAGCTTAGCCACCTTCCCTACTTATTATTAATGAACGATTTTAATTGCATTAACTCTTTTTTTTCTTCTTTTTTTTTGGTTAGTTAGCAAAACGTTTACTAGTTTAATCACCGACATTTTCCTCCTCCTTCGAATTTTATTTCGATACCTGTACGTAAATATAATGGGAAAAAAAATAATGCAGGTCGGACATGGTACATATATGAAGTAAATTAAAAAAAACCTAATTGGCGATCTACGCAAAGGATTACAAACCCGACTGAGAGAGTTTAAACTTCTGTAAATTTTAATGCAAATTTCAAGCGAAAAAAATATAAATTAAAAAAAAAAGAAAAGAAAAAGAAGGAAAATGGACAAAATTTGGGCAATTCAGAGCTATTGGTATATTAACATTTTGATTCTTTCTGTGTGAAAAATAAACACAATGACCATCTGCTTTTCACTCTTTTCTTGATGTTGAGAAGAAACACTGCCTGTTAATTCAGTAACAGACATAATGTCCACTTCCACTTCGAACCAGATAAAATTATGGCAGTAGTTTCTAGCAGATGTTCTTTCAAATATACTACCAATTTATATTAGATTCACCATTTTAGAAAAGTTTGATTATGTGGTCATTTAAAATTATCAGTTTCCTGTATGAGGTTGGTTGTAAACACAGCAAGCTTGGTTAAACCGCTATGCATGTATCAAGATTTGCGCTTTGCAAAAAAATGCCAAAAAGTGACAAATTTTCAAAAATCTTCTCTATAACCACACATGTGAAAGAAAAACTAATTATTCTCTACTTCGCTTTGCTCATCCGCAAATAAAACATTTCTTTTCTAATACATACAACACTACAGAACATACGATTAACTAAGTTTATTAGATATGATCGTGACAATCGTCATATTAATATACAATTTCTATAATATAAATCTCCTTCTGTGCGTTATGATTACAAAGAAAATATATAACTTTTCAATTATCTTCACTCTCTTCTGGAAAGAAATGCAACTTAGTGTCCATACAGCATGTCCTAACTACAAAAGAATTCACATAAGTTAAACAACTTGCAAATAAAATTTTTAAAGCTCGCTATTCATATTAACGGCTCTATTTTTACAGCTAGTACTAACTCGAATGACGAGAAACATTTAATACCTTTTACCAAACTACAGAAAAAAACCTTACGCGACATTACTACTCATAAAATGCAAGAATATTAATTATGCAAACGAAAAGAAATTTAATTATTTTCTACTTCGCTTTGCTCATCCGCAAATAAAACATTTCTTTTCTATTACATAAAAGATATGATTAACCAAGTTTATTAGATATGAGTCGTGTACTCAGCTCGAAATAACAAAGCTAATACGTAAATGTAATATATACAAATATTAATTATAAACAACATTTATATAAATAATATATTATGT
>CAJDSM010011495.1:4980-16737 GCA_903981925.1 Ostrea lurida | reverse complement strand
TTAGGTCTATGACAGTTTTGCGTCTGTTCTAAGTTAACTTGGAGCAGTTCTCATGACTGGTTGGGCGAGAGGTTAGAACTGGTCGCATCTGTATGTAAGATGTCTATTATTCTTTCATTTACCCTCAATAGATTTACCATGGTTAAATCATTGCTATTACATTGATGTGGGCTTTTTAAAATTATCTTATATTCTCGTTCTATTTTCATTTCTGTCGGAATTCCAGACTTTAATAAATACGTTCATGGACTACACTTGTCTAGATTCATACGCGCGCTGCTTATACCTGCACTGTGTTTATGAGGAAATGGATACCACTACAATTTGAAGAGATGTCATTCGAAATGTAAATACATGTATTCATAAGTCTATTTTAAAACACGTGTACGATTATCTTTTGATACTTTACATAAAGTTTAAATGGGCCTTTTTAATAGCCTTTTGCCCTGTTTATATGATTTACTCTGTAGCAATGAAATTAATTCTAGGTTATGTACCTCATAGCAAAATGTGTCATTTTCAAAAACTCTTACCTATCGATTTATAAACTGTTCCGTCCGTGGTGTTTGTAGTTGTTGATTGCCTGTGTTCAAGGTTTGATTTAATAGATCGCTACCGTCTTTTTAAGATATCAATTTTACATATATGTTAGATATTTTCCGGTTATTAATGTAAATGCAGGTTAAATAAACGTAAATCTTATGCCTCAAACCTTCATCTCTGTTTTCATACCAAGGATGGATTGCTTTGATCTCAATTTCCAATAATATGACTCATGCATGCAGTTCTGTATATTTGCAGTTTTTAAAATTTGGTATATTAAAATTTGACACAAATATAAATCATTGGGTACCTTATGAATCAATACATACAATTAAAAATTGAAATAATTGTTTCATATTGAGTTGCTATATTGGTTAAACATTTGTTTAATCCATTGTACATGTAAAACAGCAGTTCCAATTCTGCAGATGCTCTTTATATTATAATGATAATGTACAGAAATCCTTTGGTATTGTAGGGATAATCCTGAACCAGGACTAGCGACTATAAGGATCAAATTCCATTGTAATTACAGTAGAGGTAAAGGATATCAATGTTACATACAATTAAAAATTGAAATAATTGTTTCATTGAGTTGCTTTTATATTGGTAAAACATTTTAACTGATTTTTGTTCAATTTAGTGTACGTTATTTATTTATTTATTGACTTTGATATGTGTATATATATGTATTTTAAATTCTCAAGGACCCCATTGGAAATAAGCAACATTATTGCTTTAATGGGTTATCCTAGGTAGACTGTGATATAGTAAAGCTGTGGTAATATATTGTATGTGATAATAACTTTGTGATATTTATGACTGTGATGACATCTGGTATGAACTATATAATATTGTGTTAATTGTAATGTTTTTTTAAGTGATATTGTGTATAAAATGATGTTCTGCCTGAATAAAGCTAAACTAAACTAAGTAAAGAGGTAAAGAATATCAATGTTACATATACATGTAGTGTTGTTGTTTATATGTGTGTTGTTCCCATTCAGAACATTTGTTAATCAGCTCTTGGCGATGTTGCAGTGAAGGTGAAGTATCGTGCAAACGCCTACCGTGTTCCGACAAGGTCCTCCATTTTAAGACCAGATCAGAAAGACACGTGACTTTCGCTTCTATTACCTGATACCTAGAGACGTCTTGATTCCGGAAATCTCGCGGATACAAATTAAGCGAGTGTCCAAACCGATCGCGAAAGCGTGTCGTGACCAGGCTTGATTAAACATGGCCAAGATCACAATGAGGTCATTGGTTTAGATTGTATAAAGAGGAACGCAAATCAGGTGACAACAAATATGAATATATTTACATGGCTAATTATCTCGCCTGGCAGAGAAAATATTCTTTAATTCTACTCTAAAGAATATTTAGGTAACAACGTCAAGAATCACATCTTGAAATGTGACATTTCAATTTCAAAAGTGATATTTCGAGCAATAACTTAACGTCATATATTTTCAGTTTATGCTGGCATCAGCAACAATTTTCAACCCACCAGAATAGCTGCACCATCAATCGATATTTTTTTTTATATTTTTAAATAGATTATCGAGTCGTGTGTTGCAGCCTGTGGCTACAAAAGGAATCACTTTGTAGTTTGTATGAGGGTCATTAAAAATATGAAGACAATGTCGATGTCTCTCATATGTACAAATGTTTTGGAAAAATGAAATTCAACATATTCCCATACTTATGTAGCAATATTCCATCATCACCTGCATATGGTGTGTATATCTCTCAACTTATTCGATATGCAAGAACTTGTTCTGCGTATGATCATTTTTTGAATCGAAGCAAGCTACTTGCAAACAAGTTGTTGTTGCAGGGGTTTCAACAGTCACGTTTAAAGACAGCATTTCGCAAATTCGATGGTCGTTACAACGATTTAGTCTGCCAGTATGGCCTGCCATTGGGTGAAATGTTGTCTGATGTTGTAAAGTATTTGATTTACTAACTTTCCAAATTTATCAGAATGTCATTTCCAGTTTTATCAGGATGGATTTTTTAGGTTAACCTGAATTTTGTAAAAGCGCCTTATTTGCATGAAGTTACACCTGTGGTATACTTGATCTGTTTTTTCTTCGAATTCATCAAAATATCGGAAAATAATCACGGTAATTATCAATTCAGTAGTTGCTTTAATTGATGTTAACTTAATGCATTTTTATATAGTGTTTTTTTTCATGTATTTATAAAGGTTAATTGTCAGTTTGAATATGTAAACAAACCCCTATAACTCATGTCAGGTGTAAATGTCATATTTTTCTATTTGCTTATTTTTCTCTAGTCAGTAATAATTATTTATCATATTATATAGAGTTAAATATTTACATAGTGTACAACTTAGTAAGTTTTATTGTAGTCAATCTTTTCCCTTTTCGTACTCAACTGATGACAATAAAGAACGTACGGAAATGAATTGGTCATTATTTATGCAACTGAAAGATAGGCAGTTTCAAGGCATTACAGATGTGTTTCATGGTTTGACTACGGATTAACTTTGCCATTACCACCAGTTCTCAATGACAAATGGGCCTCAAAGGGGTTTGACCTGGTCAACGGGGGATGCTTAACTCCTTCCTAGCACCTGATTCCCCACTCTGGTGGTCCAGGGGTCCGTGTTTGCCTCAACTTTTGGTTCTGTATACGATATTGATCACTGTTCTTTATCTTTGCCTTTACATTAAGGAATTTGAAATCATTCATTTTTCGACATGGGATGTTTTATTCTATTTGATCAATAGTAACCGTGATGTATAATTTTAAAAACTATGTTCTTTCGCCATGGGGGCACTCCCAGACTCGACTTTTCCGTCGGGAACATACATGTAACGTCAAAGCGTCGCGTACGTTTATAGAGGATCTTGAATGAGTGTTATGCATATGAAATTTATGAAATGAGTTACCGGATTTAATATTTCCCGAGCTTTGGCGAGGAAAATATTTAAATCCGGTAACGAATTCATATGCCATAAGCACGAGTTTAAGATTCTATTTATCACACAACGATCATTAATGGCATATTTTGATTTACTTTCTATTTCACAACCCGAATTTTTCGCTTTGTTATTGTTTGACGTCGTCAATTCGATTGTGACGTCGTCTGCAACGTCACGGTTTGAAGAAGCTGGAAATTCTGTTACACTTATTAAGACACAAAATGCCCTTGGAATAACATCGGTGACAAAACAATGTCTTTTTACCGTCAAAGTTTACAGTTTCGAAGGCCGATGTGCAGTTTTCTTTACGTAGCGCAAGATTGATTGACCCCGTGCTTGACCTACCTAATTTGCATTCTTTATGAACTTCAGCTACGAGTTCATATCGTTTTTCCGAACCCGTGTATGAACCCGGAAACAGTACAGTTGTGTGATAAAACAAAATACCATTCCTCTACATTTCATACACAGCCTGTGTCGCCTTACCCAGTCGGGAAAACACTCCTATCCTTCACGTGGTCCAGTTTGCTTACAATGGTTAGGATCTGCATAAATTAATTCCGCGGTGTTTCAAATGTTTTTACCGCGAAATTCTGTTTTGACGCGGCCATTCAATGTTCTTTTGATAGGTTTGTTTCCTACTGACGTTCGTCTATCACAAGAATACAGTCTCTACCACAAGAAAAAATGTCTATCACAAAACACGACTCACTTTTGACATACATGTATTATCTGCTTCTTCTAGCATTTTTCACCTCCACGAAAAAATATTTGACAATTAAAATTTTTACAAATTTTCACTATGCGCCATGACCTCATTTTTTGAAATATTTTCTGATATATTGTAACATATCTTAACTTTCTTCAGTACAACTACATGTAGAATCACTTATTGTCTTATTTTGTCTACCAAGTTTGGATGTACATTGTAATATGATGTTCAGAAAAGAAATTTATTACCATAGTCTACGTACTTTTTGAATGACCCTGCTATTAGGTAATTGTTATATAAATGCCTTCACATTATGCTGTTTCAGTAATCACGTAATACACAAAAATGAGACATTTATAAAAAGCCACGGGCACTGCTACTCACTTCTGTTTTCTGTGCTGGGGGAGATGGTTAGCATATTTATCCTTTGAACTATAATGGGAGAAAGCAAAGGTTTATGATTAACAATAACAGCAATTAACAAGGTTCTTAATGAGAGCGTAGAAGCCCAATAGGTCATGGTGTTCTATTATATGCAAGACGATCAATGACCTCATATAGATTATGTCACATTGATTCAAAAAGTGAAAATGGGTACATTATAACATTAAGTAATTCCTCCGACCCAAGACAAACGACATACCGTAGGATACGCCCAATTAAACACCTTTTATGAAAATAAAATCGGTTTTTCATTGAACCGTTATGGTGCTAACAGAAAAAACAGCACACTCTTGTCTGATTATCTCGAACAATTTTTGGGGATATTCAGCGTTGTTTTCTTTTTCTATAAAATGTTATGCAATCTGATAACAAAATTTATTAATTCAAACGTTACTCAATTTATATGAACATCTGCAAGTAAATTTACATTTCTTGGGAAGTACCCTGTCTGATCTCCGCGAGTCAGACGAGGAAGAGGAAAACAGAGGGTTGGACAAAGATCTCTGTTCCTGTCTATTTCGAAAATTTGTTTCCCGCGTAAAAAGTTCATCGACTTCATGTGAGCAATTCCGTTTTGATATTGCACATTTCAAACACGTCACATGCTTCCTTATCTCTTTTCGAAACGACTGATTCATCCAGCAGTACAATATAGGGTTAACGCAGGAACTGCAAACAGCAATCCAGTGGCACACGAAGAAGACCACACTATCGTACCTAAATGTGATCTTGTTTGGGTGAAGATCAGTCAGCAAATGATAAAAGTTAATTGGTGCCCAGCATACAACGAACACAATGACCACAGCTACCAACAACTTAATCGACTTCCTTTTTTTCTGAATCTCAATCCTTCTTTGTGTCTCTGTCACAACACCCAGGTGTGTTCGTAACCACAATTTTTGAATGACCCTCATGTAGGCAATAGTGATCACACCCACGGGTAAGAAGAACTGCAAGACAGCGGTAGAAATCGTCAGCACTTGTTCCCATCTCTCAGCGGGATGGGGAAAAACTGTTGTGCACCGTTTTAAGTTAGCTAGAATGAAATTGGTTTCAGCTACTTTGGTAAAAATTCCATATGGAAGGGCAAACAGAATGGAAAAAAACCATATGGCGAAAATTATAATGTAACTGATCTTTTTCGTGATTCTCGGCTGTAAAGGATAAAGCAACACTTGATGTCTGTCCAAGGCAATAGCAGTCAAAGTGAAAGTAGACACATACACTGACACCATGAGAGAGAAATTTAGCATATGGCAAAGCAAGCTTCCCAGTGTCCATTCCCGCGCGAGATGTCTGGCAATATTTAACGAGACATTGAGAGAAACTAAAATCAAGTCCGAGACCGACATATTAACGATGAAGACATTGGTCACCGTTCGCATTTTCTTGTTTTTCCCCACAACGAAACAGACGATGATATTGCATATAAATGTCATGACAGCTAGAGGACTGAACACTGAAATAAGGAGCGCCTGCGTTGTTGGATCACTGTCAAAAAATTCTAAATTGGTAAAATTTTTAGACTCGTCAGGAAAGATGTCATGCAATGTCTCATTGTCCATGGAATTAAGGATCTTTTCGAAGTCATCCATTTGAAATTCTAAAGCAGACATCCCTGTCTTTTGAGTTTCTCCAAACCAGAATGATGATAGCTAATTCATCCAGGCACACTATTCATGGCAACATTCAATCTGAAAAGAAAAGATTGATTGATTATTTGTTGTTTTTCGTCCCATCGAGAATATTTCACTCATATTGAGACGTCACCATTGCCGGTGAAGGGCTGCAAATTTAGACCTATGCTTAGCACTCATGGCTTTTAGCAGTGAGGGTTCTTTTGCGTGCCACACATGCTGCGACACGGGACCTCCGTATTTAAGGTCGTATCCGAAAGACCCGTGATTCTCACTTCTAAATGCCGAGCTCTTGGCGAAGGAGCAATCACTACCTATTTTAACGTCTTAGGTGTTAAAAGAAAAGAAATCTAGTACTTATGTAAACAAAATTAATATGAAGTAATTAATATTGTAACCTTAAGTCCGTTATATCACCTAAGATTCATGTTTGTATAATGATGGATCATAATGGAAACGATTTGAAAACATTATTCATTCCATATCATGGCAGGTGCAAGAAGGTCTGTCGATCATCATTACATGTGTACAATCCACACTAATAGGCGTACTAATATGACGATACTAATCCTACAAGCACACGCCACTCACATTGCACAACGGCACGTTTCACCGCTATATTTAATGTCATCACCGATAGTATTTTTTTATTTCAGAAAATGTGGTGAAGATCTTAAAGAATGTGTGGAAATGGTTATCCCCTGTAGTCATTTTAGATGGTATATGCACTTCCTAATAGTCACAGAACTAAACCTTCAATGATGCTTTCATCTTTAAACGTGACATCCCTGCTACGCTGTGTAATTACGCAGGAATCCTTTCATAATTCCAATGACTGTAGATTAGTCAATCATGGGAGGCGCAGTAAATATCAATAATTCTTGTCCTTAATTTCGTCATTACATTACAGTCTTTAGACAAATACCTCGGTGATCAGCTATTCTGTACTACTAACATTTGGACACATTGATTAAATGTTTCTATACGTGATTACAACCTTATACTGATTAACATAATGCCCCGAGTAATAAATGTGATTTTACGATGTTTGAGAAGAATTTGCAGGTACTTTCAGATATTCAGGAAAATCAACCACTAGTTTACAACCAATACTAAATAGGTTTGAATGGAGAAGAGAAAGTTCAACAGTCATGTTGTTATATAGTTACTTCTCTAATGCTCCTTCGGATAAATTACCGGTATAAATAATTGCAAGTTGTTAATAGAAACTGGCCTATATATACCATTGGTGCAAAGGAAAGGGGAATACTACTATGCATAGTCCATCTCTCAATACTAGTTGCGTTTGTGAATCAATCTGATACCCGAAGAAAGGAATCCATATGTGAAACATCGAAGCCCTATCACCAACCATTCAAAACTTATGACCAATGTTAAAGTTTTTGTGGACAGACAGACGAACAGACCAAAAACCTCTGATTACGGGGACATAAATCATTTCCCACTAAAACATGACTTGTAACCTTTTCCCGCTAAAAATGAATTATACCATTCCCCACTAAAACATTACTTGTAACCTTAACTGTATACCTTTCTCACTAAAACATGACGTGTAACCTAAACTACATAAATATGTATATACCATTTCCCACTAGAAATGACTTGTAATCTTGACTTACCTTTCCCTCCTGTTTTAACATGACTTGTTACCTTAACTGTATACCATTTCCCACTAAAATGACTTGTAACCTTGACTTTAAACTTTTTCCACTAAAGCATGACTTGTAACATCTTCGCAAGCCAAGTGTCCGATTTCGCTATTACACTCATCTTCCCCCCTATTGGCCAACTTTAGGCGAGTTTTCAATATCGCGCTTTGGACTTCCCAAGGCATCCAATCAAATCGCGCCATTCATACCTGTTCGGTTTGAGTTCACAAACTGCTTTGATTGCATCTACTCATTTTGGCTTAAAAAACTGTTATACCAAATTTTCTTCAATCTCTTTTCTCTTGTCATCCGGTTAACTCCCATTTTGTAAACATACACAACAGACTAAGAATCTTAGTTGCCTACTTTTGTTTCCGTCAAGAGCGATAACTCGCATTGTACGTTAGATGGCAATCGGTCAAAGGGGGAGATGAGTGTAAGCGAATCGGACACTTGGCTCGCGAAGATGGACTTGTAACTTTTACTTTATACCTTTTTCCACTAAAATTGACTTGTAACCTTGACTTTAATACCTTTTCCCACTAAAGCATGACTTGTAACCTTTAAGTTAACCTTATACCCTTTCCCATTAAAAAAATGACTTGTAAGCTTGACTTTATACCTTTTCTCACTAAAACATGACTTGTAACTTTGACTTTATACCTTGTCTCTCCATTTTAAACACTAACGAAGTCGTATTTAAATTAGAATAGTCCAAACGGGAATAATATCCATGCATGACTCATCCAAAGACAATATTTGAAACTATTAAACCTATTCCTGCATTTAATTTATCTATTAACAAACTGGACAATTACCTCTAGTAAGGGTAATGAGACACCCTCATCACAAAAGCAACCATTAAGTCAAGTATGAGCTTCCACTTTACGCTTTTGAATATCCCACTTACCGGCTTTTTTGAATTAAGGAGGAAAAGTAGGAAACAACTTGAAGTTTTGAGGGGGGGGGGGGGGAGGGGGGCTCTGTCCATTTACTACGGCCGGCCGGGGCGGGGGGGTTATATGCAGTGAAAATTTCTTCACGGGACGTGAGGCAACCTACCATCGTTTATTTTATTTTAAACGTTGGGAAAAGAGAGTAGGCTGTATAATTTGGACGTTATATCGTTACGTAATAATGACCTTTATCAAAGCGTAACAATTTATTGGCGCTTCTTCATGTCACTTTGAAATCGCTGTGTAACCTAGCAATGTTCATTATACTCCGAAACTGGTCTAGTACATGTATACTAAATCGGCCTTCTGATATTGTATATAATTTAGTTAAATTAGCAAATTAACATCCCGTGTCATTAATTATTTTAATTTCAAACTGTAGATTGTTTCGAATTCAATTTCAACAAAGAGGTATCACGTAAATGATATAATATCAAACAGCAATCGCTTAATCGAGATTATGGATTCAACAGTTACTTTTTATTTTCCAAAACAGAGTTAATGTACTATCATAATGACTGACGTCCTTTCGAAACATGGATGAAAATTCAATAAGGTATTGTCAATTCATATCCAATTAACGCTGAATAAACGTTATGCGCGTAGAGCGTCGTTAGTTCTTGTAGATTTAACTTTTTTTGAGAATTTCTCAATGTGAAATCTGGATTGCTACAACTACTTAAAGTGCAAATTTATCGATGTGTACTTCTGGACATTTTACTCAACACTAAACTAAAGTGCACAATTATCATTTAAACTTGACAATTTTAGCACAAACTAATCACGAATATCCAGAATGTTTAATTCTTATAATTCCAATTTTAAAAATTTGACTAATTTTGTGCGTTGCGTTGTTTGTTTTCTTGCGCGTATTGTTACGTCACGTTTTCGGATTTATTGATGTGTAAATTCTCGTTTCAATTTAATTTTATCTAATCAAAACAATTGTAATAAAAGACATTGGAATTATACTGTGATGTATTCAACTGAAGAATAGTTCTTATATTTACATGCACATTTAACTTTCGTTTTTGTCTGAATTCCCAGCCTTTGTAGCTCATCTGTGTTCATAACGCTATATATAATACAGCAACATCGCATTCATAAGGAAATGACCACCATTAGAATTTGTAGAGATCAGGTGTTCATTTGTATTATCTTCTCAGCGTATCGATTTGTCCTTTTTTCAGCCGCACCTTCAATAACAACAATTTACTCTTTGTCAATTTTCTCATTATGATTTCATGATCTAGCGCTTTAAGGTTGTGAACCTATCTTAATCAGATTATCAATGTAAAGAATGAGAAAGAGCTTGGGCATGACTGTTGTGTGAATTCTATAAAATTGTTGATGGATAAACATGACTCCTAGCGAGAAGCCTAATCTCGTCTCTGGTGTGTCCAGGGGTCATTGTTTGCCAACGTTTTATACGAATTATGAGATTGATTACTGTTGTCTTCACCTTTTCGTCCATCAATAGATCAAACAGCCTTATGATGTATGCACTTTGTCTTTGCCTTACCATATCCACAACGATACCGAAAGCATCTTATGAAACATGTTTAACCATTTCCAATCTCAATTTCTCTGTGGTACAAAATTATTCCGAAAGTAATGTTCCCCTTGAAATAACAAAATTCAATTTCCTAAATACATTTAATGAAGGTGACACAAAGTGCAAACTGAAACAAAGATCACATGTACATACAGATGTTAACTTTGTATATGTACATCTCTGAAATAAAAAAGTAATTTGCAGAGAGACAAACCACGTGTATAGTCACATTTCTCTGTATGAATCTTAACTTAATGGACATCCAACTTTCAAAACATTCCATTGTAAGACAGGAAAATAATAAAGCAGTTTGCATATATGTATTATGTGCATGTGGGTAGTGACGATATCTTTTATGCCCCCGCCATAAAATGGCTGGGGACAAATAGTGTTACCCTGTTCCGTCATCATGTAAAGGCAAAGATAACGAACAGTGATCAATCTCGTAAGTCCTAAATATAATATTTCGCATTTGGTTTCCGTTCATTATCTCTGTGCACAACAGTTGCACACATTCAACTCAAATTTGACATATGGATACGTCATAGGAATACGCAGGTCAAGTTAGAATTTGGTTATAGTCGTGGTCATGGTCACTATATATATATAGGTTCGAGGGCCTCATGGCTCACCTGTACGGACGATTATTATTGATTGATTATGTTGTTTTACGTACCTCTTGAGAATATTTCGCTCATATGGAGACGTCACCATTGCAGGTGAAGGACTGCAAATTTACTTTTTAATTTAGGCCTGTGCTCGGCGCTCATGGCCTTTGAGCAGGGAGGGGTCTTTATGGTGCCACACCTGCTGTGACACGGGACCTCGGTTTTTGCGGTCTCATCCGAAGGACCGCCCCATTTAGTCGCTTTTTAAGACAAGCAAGGGTTGCTGTGGACCAATTCTAACCCGGGTCCCCGCGGGGCTGTACAGACGATGTAAAATCACTATTCATAATTCTTTGGTCGAAAACATTTTGTTAAGACATATATAACACAAGTTATTTAGTTTGATTAGATCTATCCCATCATATCAAGATATAACTAACGCCTTATGGCTCACCTGTACGGATGATTCAAGGTCACTATTTATAATTCCTTACTCAAAATCATTGTTAAAACCTAACGAATAAAAATTGTGTAGTTTACAAAATCTATCCAACCGTATCAAAATATAGCCCACGGGCCTCATGGCTCACCTGTGTGGACGATAGCTATTCATAACTCTTTACGCGAAATTTATTAGATCTTTTTAGAAATAATTCGCGGATCTCATGACTCACTTGC
>CAJDSM010011487.1:1909-20324 GCA_903981925.1 Ostrea lurida | reverse complement strand
AACAATGCTAAAAACATGCGTGTTGCACATCTGCTACCCAAAACAGTACATGTACCACCAATGTGAGTTATAGTGTTTGTATGAATCTAAAAAAATAATAAACAGGCACAGTACTTGAGAAGTAAAATGATAAGTTGTTCTTTTTGTGGTTCATATTCCTTTGTAGTATATCATCACAGGTGTAATTATTACCATCATTAAATAAACATTGAAATACCACCAGTCTTGATTAAGTGTTATTTTTGCTTGATCAACTTATTGATCACTCAGGTCTACAGAATTGACCATGGCAGGGTAAAAATTGACACATTCTTTTGAATAGATTAAACACCTAAAACATGAAACTTGGCAAAAGTGACACCAGATCTGAACCTGTATAAAGCACAATCTCTAATTTTTTATTTTTTTTTTTTTGGTTTGATAGCATTAGACTACAGCAATGGAGGAAAATACATGGCCTTAGCAGAAAGAAGAGATTGCAAAGACTTCATTAGTATCTTTGCTTGTGATTCCTGGGAGCTTGTTAAAGTAACAATTCCTTTTATAAAATAGTCCTATCTGAAGTATCTGCATAATAGACAAATTTTCATACAAGTGACAAATTAAATTTTGTAAAGTTTCAATGATGTAATGGTAATAATGCATTGCATTTCCACTGTGAATGATTTTATGAAGAGTTGTTTTTATAAAATGCATTGTTTATAAGGGAGAATTGTATGAAATTATACAACAATCTGGTGTACATTGAATTTCACTCCCGTTATGATTTCAGCATTTTGAGACGGAGACAGATGACTTGACGGGCATTGAGTGGTCGCCTGATGGGCGTGTCCTGGCTGTGTGGGAGTCGCCCATCACAGTAAGTATACACAGCACTTCATTTCTAATTCAGAGTCCAAAATGGACAAACATGATAGAGTTATCGTAATCGAGAGAAAAGATGCCAATTGATAGAATATTTCAGTTGCAATAGGTGCCATTGTCTATATGAACACACATAGTTCAATGACAAAATATCATACAAAGAACCAAAATATCATATATACATAATGCTATATCATGTTATCATAGACAAATCTGTCCACAAGATCAAGAATTTCTTTTTCTTCTGAGTTTAGTAGCCAATATCGCTTTTGTTTGTTATCTAAAGTAGAAAAATTTGGATATCTTCTGAACAAGAACATGCTTAGTGCAGATATGTCAGCAAATAATAAACACTGCTATGATAGCAAGACGATTTTTCGTTGACTTTTAAATTGCACTGATGCCAACATTTGCAGGCTAGAAATTTCCATTTTTGTTGATTGTTCAGACATGAGTATAGAAATACAGCCATTTATCACAAACTGTAATTTGAAATTACACCTCAGCCGTTATTGCTTATCTACATAATAAGTCTTCTTTTGAAATGAATGGCAAAGTTTGTGAATGAAATACTTCAAGTGGCCTCAATATGATAAGATGGAAAATACTACTATAAGTTTTATAGGTCTATTTTGGGGTTTTCTGGCATTTCATTTCAACCACATAAACTGGAATACAGTGTAGAGATCTTGTTTTGTAGAGATTTTGCAAAATCATCGTTTAAGACCAGGTTCATTTCAAACTCATAAAATAGGATTTCATTCATTACAACGAAGACCAAACTCAAAAGATACGATCATGTCATGTGACGACTAGATAACACGGCATTGACATCATTCATGAATGTTGGTTTTTATGTGTATGTGTTTTTTTATTTTTTTTTAAACTGCCAAGAAGACAACTGAAGTGAAATTAAATCCTTCATTATTAGATAAAACTGGCAATAAATATCTAAATGGTATTCAATCTGTGAAAGTTTTGTCATATCTATGAACATCAATTATAAATCTATTCATATATATAAAAGGAGGCGAGGTGAAATTGACGTCAAGAGTTTTTTGGATGACACTTTTCAAGTGTCCATGTACAATTCAATTTATGTCATATAAAGTGTTAAAGAATTCCATGCAATAATAGAGGATAGTTGTATTATTCTGTATTCAGTCTACCGTCTGCACAAACATTTATTATATTTGTGTAATCGTAGTGAAAAGTACATCAAAACAGCATAAACAAAGTCACATATATTAAAGTTGTTTTTCCTCACAAATATCGGTCTATAAACTTTCAATAATTTTTAATACTGTAGGTGGCCCAGCTGTTTATATTAATGACCCACCCCTAATAAAATCCAGTTATATAAACACGCACTTAACTGATATTTTGCTTGGCCATAAAAATTTTAATGAAAACTTTGATTTTTATGTAAGTTTTGCAGATTGTTATCAAGATGTGGGTTTCTTTAATTGAAGCATCCTGTTTACTTCTTTAATTAACAGATATCCATATATACCGGTATTGAAGGAGGCTTGAATTCTTGGAATTTTCAATTTTGGTATATACAAATTTATGTTCTTGGAAACTTTTCAACCAAATGGAGTTTTTTAGAATTTTTTTTTTAAAAGACACTCATCAAGCCCAGGATACTTTTATAACGTCAGATCTTAGTACTTTTGAATGTTAACAACTACAGGTACTTTGTGTAAGTTTACAAAAAACAGGAGTGCTACAAAACAAGCTCATAAAAAGACCAAGGCAAACTGTGCCCTCTGTCTACCGTTATAGAGATAAATAAACCTGTTTCTTATTTCACAAAATTGAGATAACTATGATTTCATCTGTCCAATAAAGTCTTTCTTTACCTGAGGATTTTTTTCCCCATTGTTAGGTATTGTTTGTGAAAATCTGTTTGAAAAAGAAAATCTGATAAATAGACATTAGATTCAATATTTTCCTTTCATATTCTCAATAAAGATTGTATCCTAGTATTGGGACTGCTTCTGAAGAGATCAATATTGATACAAGAGTTGGTAGGACTTCAAACTCCAGTCATTTCACTGACAAAGACATCTTTGTGGCTGGAAGATAAGCTTATGTTGTATCCTTGAGTGAATTTCAAATGTTATGGTGCCATCTCGAGCACACACCTTGATGCAGTCAGCTAAATGAGGTAGAAATCTACTTATGATGTTATCAGATCAATTTTAGAACCTTCCTTGGAATTTAAAACAGTGAAATTTGAAGAGTTTTCACAAACGCCAGAAGATACATGATATTGGTTTTAAAAGAAAATATAGGGTTTATGTTTAAAAATACACTTAAATTGTCCTAAATAAAAAAGTACAAGAATTGTAACTGGTTTGTACTGATCTAGTGGTCTATTGTAAGTACATGTGTCAGTGTTCAGTTATACAATTCATAAAAGCAGGAAATGAGTGTATTTTCCAGATTGTTCTTGAATGAGCACATCTCCAATCTGGTACCGAACTTGACCTTGGAGTTTGAGGTTTTAAAGTACAATTTTAGGAGGGGGTATAACTGGTTGACTTTAACATTGCATGTTCTTTATCTGGGGTCATGTCCCAGAGCAACATGGTCCACAGGTAGTAGTGTACTTGTCCAGGTGAAAATTAATCACTATTTGTCTTTGACTACAGTCATAGAGGATGAAAAGGACCCTTTGTCCAGTTTTGGATCAAACCACAAGGCCGGGTGTTAAGGAACAGATTACAATCACGTCTCCTACACACAAATATAGATTCAATTCACTGTTTTACTTTATGAACCCTGGCTATAGTGCATATTTCAACAAATTTGCTTTCCTACCTTTTGATATGAAAAAATATGGAGTCTTACCTTGTTGGAGGAATAATTAGAGAACAAAGACAAATGTTTTTGTTTAGATGCATTTAGTAAGCCGGCATTTAAACGAGGTCATAATAATTCAATACAATTATTCAAATACACATAGAATGGTTTGTAACATTGATGTTTAACTAGAGAGCACAATGCTTTAAACGTCAACCAATGACTGATATCGGCAGTTGCAAGATCACTGCAATGAATGTTTGATATTTTTTTTTTTCCACAAAAGACATCAAAAATAAGATAAGCTTTTCCTCCCCCTTAGAAATCCGGTCAGTGGTGTTGAGAATTTCCATATCAGTAATCAAGTAGAATACCATAGGGAGGGATTTAGTGATAACGGGGTATTAGTTCTGGCCAGATTTCAGATAAGCTGTAGGGTCCACTCTGATGTGGACTGATAATGAATTTAAAAAGCTGTTGAAAGTGACCAGTGATTTGTAAGTGGACAATATGACAAAGTGACTGAAAGCTATAAGTCAGGACAAATGAATTATGGGGATTTGGATCAAAAGAAGTATATCCCTCTGAACCATACGATTCATCTAGGCGGTGATTAACACATTACACAATTCTTTTTATTGTAAAATACCTTTGTTATGAGGTAGACTAAGCAGAAAATATGCTGTTCAGCAAAATATTATAAGTGTAGAAAAAGTTTGGTTTAATTGAGTTGTAAATCTTAAACGACATTCATCATTTTAAGTTGTTTAAAATACCCAAAGTATTTTTTCATATTTTATTGATAATTGTTGAGTAATAAATCATATTCTTGCATTGATTTGACTTTTTGACCCTTTACTGGCACGTAGAAATGTCTTGAACACAGTTTAGATGTTAAACTAATACCCCCATCCAAATCAGTGCGCACTAGATCTACCCATTTTTTGGATAAATATTAAAATGCATGTCTGAGTGGCCGTAAAATGTTATTTCAAGGGTAGGTCACAAGTTTATTCATTGTGTGGAGGGTAATTTATGGGTGACGATTATCCTTTTAACTTCCTGGGGGTAGCAAGTGTACGTGTTTTGGAGCACAAATAAATCTGTGTTATTAGCAATTAGTGTTTACGAGCTAGAATTTATAATTATTTTTTTTTGCATTTAGCATTTGTGTATCATTTGTGGCAGTTGTACACAACATCATCATATTTCGTATGCATATCCACCCTTATATGAAGCAATGATTTAAAAAGCATTTATAGATATGCATACATACATGCACAACCCAAATAATACCATCTTGCACTTTCTTTGCCAAAATAAAAGGGTGTAATAGATGATCAAAGAAGTTACAGACCCTAATTGTCATGGTGCTACTGAAGATAATGATCAGCAAAATTTTATCACAGATGTTCGTTATACCATTTCTAAGTTATTTATCATAAAAAAGGAATGAATTTCCATAGGAACAAAGCAAGAGACAAATGAACAAAACGTACTTGTATGTCAATAATTTGTCTCAGTGGGATACTAAGATCAATGCACGGTTAAGCACTTGTCTGGAACACACTGTAGTGATGCGGTGTCTCCTATTTTATTTTTTGTAATTAGAGGAATTTAATATCCAAGGGTGGAGATTCCAAGGGAACTTTAAATTTTATATGACATTTTATATAGTCTCTCGATCTCTGACATCTTGTGTTTTTATTTCATAGACTCTATTGGCAGATATTGTCATAGTGCTAGTGATGCAGTATATTTCTATTTTCTGGATAAAGTGATGCTATTTAGAATAATTCCAGTCCTGCCAAATTCAATACCGCATGCTGTTTTATTTCTCTGTCAGGTAGTTTTGGAAATATTTATGAGAATATAAACCCCAAATTTAACACCATAACCAATAATCGTATATATATCTTAACAATCAAATAAACCTAACATATCTATGCCTATTGCTTAACCAGGCTTCTTTCGATGGGGGTATTGTATTAGTTTAATCAAATCTCACACGTGGATCATAAGGTCTCAAATTCTAGCAGCTCCTTCTCATATAGCAAGATTTAACCTTAAATTTAATAACCAGGGCACATATGAATAAAATTAACGAAAAACAGCAACTGTCTCAGATCTCAAATTTTGATGACTATTTCAATAGACGATGTATTGTTTAAATTCTCTTATTTTAAAGCCTAAGATATTCCAAACTGATTTATGATTCTATCAGCACTTTAACCATATACTGATTAGAGGAAGGGGTGTTATAATTTGTGTTGAAATTATGTGTACTTGTATATTCACAAAGTACTCCAAAGGTAGTGAAAGATTTCTTGCCTCCCCAACCGACTTCTTTATAACAGAAATCAAAGTTTTATGATTAATCTTTACTTTTTAATTTGCATGCATGCAAAGTAATAAAACATTTTTAAAATACTGAACCCTAAAAACTGCTGCTGGATAGCTTTTCTTTTTTCAGTTTAAACAATGCAAATATTATTAGATACATGATAGATTATGTCATATGTTTAAAATTTTATTATATTATCACTTTGGAATTCCTTAAGTTGACAATTTAAAGATTTCTGTTTTCCTCTTTATATTTCTATACCCAACTACACATAGTTAATGTGTCCTCTTATGACTGGATACCAAAATATGCCATCATATTTAGGTAGTTCATAAACTCATCAAACGCTTCCATTGATATCTCGAGTTCTTTGGGTTACTGATATTCAAGCTCGTACCATAATCACACATCAAGTGACCTTAACCAACCTCCCAACTTTCTTTTCAATTTCCTACATGATTGACATGCAAGTGATTGGCATGCATGGGAAAACAATTATGGTAGTAAAATCAAAAGATAATGGAAGGAATTCAATATAGCCCCCAATTTGTGGAGAACAATGAGACCTCCAGGTTTTGTAGTGTGGTCACCATGTTTAATCTTCCACAAACGTGTAACAGTGCTATGGGGTTAATTACAGGTGGGTCATTTGTTTGTTTACCTCCAGTGTAGTTTACCTGTCCAGCTTCAATCATTTCATTCTTTTAATTATTTCTGAAGAGCAATTCAAGTCGCAGTTGACACATTACTGATACCTTACACAGACTTTTATAAAATCAGTTATTTTGTTTGGTAGAAATTTGTCGTGCACAAAACATCCGTTTGACTACATTGCTAGTGGTTTTGATGTCTTCATTAGCATAAAGCATAAAAACCACATGAAGTGTCTTCACATAGAATTAATTTGGAAAAAGTAAAACTTGATCCATATTCATGGGTTAAATTTGATATCCAGTGTTTTTCAAACATTGAGAGAAATTGGCAATAAAAATTTGCAGATGCCCTATTGAAATCCTTTACGTACATTTAAAAAATACATCAAACTATTCTATCAATCACTGCTTGTGTTACAATTTTTTAATAAAATAGATAACCCCAAAGGTTGTAGCAAAGGTATTGGTATTTGTTGCATAGTTTTCAGTGTACCACATCCTAAGAATCCGTTAGATGGAACTCGTAAAAGAGACATAAATTAGTTACCTGCATCCAGGATTATAGGTCATGGCAGCCGCCTCCATGTGACTCCTCGGCATGGGCATGGAAGGCATCACCCTCTGAGGCGGGGGTAGGTTAGGTTGGCGAGCGCTCCATATGGGCACTTGTGGGATGTGTGGTATTTCGGGAATATGGGACGGCATCATAAGTAAGAAGGACGGAATGGATGCTGGCTCTCTCCAAAATGTTACAGAGACATACAGCTGGACGGATGATCCGAGCACCTGTTGGGATGACTATATATGTCTACTCCACTCTGTATCCTGCTTCCTTTTAAATCCCTCTTACAACTGTCAAAGAACAAAAATGTGCTTGTCATTTAGAAATAGAATTTTGGATACAGGTGAGTGACTAGAAATAGTTGTCGCATCTAGAGGTGTAAGATAGGAAGGTTTAAACTTCTCCTAGTCACTCCAGAGTTTGGGGGTCTGGCAGGTAAATCAAATGGTGCCGCTTCAATAGCCTTCACTAGATATTGCTAGAAACAAAAAACAAAGGTATAGACACTGGATGGCCATTGTCCGAAAACCTGTCGGCAGACGGACATTTAACATACATAACAATAGGATCACCCCTGGAAAAGAACTTAATTCTTTAATACACACTTTCTTGTGCATTCTTAAATCTCTGTAGATCAGAGAAAAATAAAATGAGATTGCATTTTGCGATTGTTCAGTTGCCCTGCAGTTTTCTTTTCATTTTGGTGGAGGATTGTACCAAGAGGCCTTAGATGACATCAAGCCTTACATCTCAGTGATGTTTGTTTATTTGATTTAACAAATGAAAACAAAGAGAAAAAGAAACTTTAAAATTTTGATGCTAGGCAAGATAATAATGTAGACAGAAGTGGACTACAATCATCTGTTTTATGCCTTGATAAGGTGTGAATTATGGTGATATTATATTCTAGAACACATGGACATGGTATTTAGTGCAATCTTTTGGAATTGAGTGCACAGACCAATTATTTCCCAGTCTGTCATTCTTGCCAGTAGAATTGAGTTTACTTTCGAATCTTTTTTTGACAGTGTTATTAGTAATCCTTTTCTATGCATGCAGATCCCTTACACCCAATTTTGGCTCACCTGAACTGATGGTTTGTTTTTTTTTATAGTCAAAGGCTGTTAAATTATGTTTGTTTTCTGTAAACTTTTCATACTTTAAAGAACAGATTTCATACAATGCATCCTTGAGTAAAGAGGATTTAAGGACCCTCTATACACCCAGCAAACATTTTTTGTGGGCTTTGAAAAAAAATAATCCATTTAAATATGAATCTTATAATGTTGTATAAACATATTTTCAACCTACATTGCCTGCCATTTTAGGTCACTTTTTAGGTTTTTTTTAATTGTATTTTAATACATCTAATTTTATCAGATTTTACTTTGGAAACCACAAAAAAATCCAAAATCAGGCCATGATAATTATTTTATTTAGACACTGTCAATTATTTAGTGTCACAAAAAATATCTTACATACTTCTTTTGAGAGATATGACAATTTATAACTCAAAATTTTACTAGAAATTGGAAAAAAATGAAATACATAATTTTGTAAAATAATTGATGCTTAATTATCCACCCAAAATAATAAAAGTGTACATATATTCTAATAAAATTTGAAAAATTACATTGGATAGCGGTAGATATAACAAAGAAAAAATATTCAAGCATTTCAGAAAAAAAAAAATGTTTCCAAGGGAAATCTCCTATTATAATCATTTTGACACACATACACAAGCCTCTTGGAAGTATGTCCACAATACTTACTACTGTAAATGAATTACAAACAATATAAAGAAGAGCAGAATGAGCAGAAAGTGTCATTCTAAATTAGCAATAACATCATGAATCATGTTTATGTTGCCAAATCATGTGCATTTATTATACAAAGACATGTACATTTTCTAAAATAAATACTTCTGAAAAATAATTCAAATATAATCGGAGTAAACAATGTGCTGTATTCGAAGTGAACAAGCTTTTCTAAAGAGCTATAGTCATTAAGTGTACAATGGGAAAGACAAAGCAAGTTGCACATTCTTTACAAATAAAAATTACAATTGTGTATGTCCACAAATAAAATTCAGAACAATTACATGTGGTAGCACTGGAAAAATTATCAAAGTATTTCACCAAAAACAACCTGCTCCAAAAAGAAATAACAACTATGATTTATGTGGAAAAAGTAATTTGCTACAGAACTCCAAATCTTTTCAACACTTTGAACACGGACTTTACTATTGACCCTCTTCTACAAATAGTTTTCTAAATCCATCTTCTCCACTCCTGTCATACGCTAATTGTAAATGAGAAAATTTAAACCAGAAGATGCAATCTTGTTGGCCATAAAGTCTGAAATCACATGTTCATGTACTAAAACTTGCAGGGATCTATAATTTTTTTCTTTAGATACTCTATATGAAAAATGGCCGAAAATTATATTCAGAAGATACACTGCTTGTATAAGAGAAACATCTGTTACATGGTAAATGAACGCTTTTGAAATTTTACAGTCATCAAGGGCACAATGGGAATGACCTTCAAATTGGACTTCAGATTCCATCAACACAACATTCTTGAGAAAAAACTCCAGTATGCGTAGGTATACAAAGATTTAAAAACATGTAATGTATCTAATAACCAACAATTTGTTGAAATATTTACAGATAAAAGATATTTGACTAGTAATGGAAAATCAAAATTCAGTCCATTGTTGCCCTAAAAGAACATTGTTTATGTGGATGACAGCCAAGTGGCAAAGTCCAGTAACGCATGTCGGAGGTCTGTTTTGAATAGCACTTGCCCCTTTCGCTTCATCAAGTCCAATCCTTCATGAACATGCCATGAAACGCTGGTGGCATTTCATGGAAATACTTCCAAGAGGTTTGACGAATCTTTGGAACGTAATCACTCCCTCTTACTGCTCCTATTTCTAAATATTTCAGCTGTCAAACCTTGTAATATATACATGTTTTGGTTGAGCATTGACTTTTTTTTTTTGCTTTTGCACATGATTATGATGATCTTATTCAACAATTGCAGAATCTTTATTGACTGTGTCAAGTAGTCAAATTACTTAACCTAATCCTGTTGTTTCCAAATCAAAAAAAACCCCAGGTTTGTAGTCTTTTCCCTGTTAGAGGTGTTTTGAACTGGTGGTGACTGAAAGGGGGGATGGACTCTAATGTCCTTGCTATCTTGTGGGCTGTTCAATGTCTATTGATGTGTCGTACGTTTTTCCCTTCCCTTACTTCTTTGCTGTCTTGCTCTTGCACAGTTTTTTTCTTCAGTTGAACCTTCCTCGTTACTTGAATGCTGAAAGTCTTGTACCGCTTCTCGCTCTAAATGTAAGTTTTCTGTCCATCCTCTCTGTGGCTGTTTGGGTGTATGCCCCTGGCACTCCAACCGGAAGACTCTTCAACGTGCAGTGTATAAGAGGGTCCTTAAGTTTGATTTTAACAAAATGATGAGCTATCCCCCCCCCCCCCTTCTAAGAGGAAGTAATTAAAGAACAGTGTGAATGCAGTTAATGGGGTGTTTAAAAATATTTTTCTCAAGAATCTCTGACCCAGGGTAGATCAAATGCATTGAGTATTCAGAGGAAACGCACATATCAGTTAGATGGCGCCAATTCATTGAAATCGGTGTAAAACTTGAAAACAACAAGCAAACGAGTACAAGCCAAAAGAAAGCAAAAAGATACTCATGGCTGGCTTCCTAGGATGGAAATTTCGTTGTGTATTGCAGCGTTACGAGAAGTGAAATGTGTTTAGCCCCTGTCGACCTGGACCTGAAAATGAACTTACATAGTGACTGTATTCCTAGTGAGCGCAGACTGAGGCATGAGAAAATTTATTAACCACCTCTAACTAAAACACGAATAACATGCTATGAGGAAGTCCAAGACACCACTTTCGTCATGTTCCACCGACTTTTAAAGTCTAACAAATATAATTAAGTACAGATAATAATAATCAGTGAAAATGTGTGACATTTGTACAAAGACTGTAAAATAAAACAATTTTTCAAAACTTTTAACGACGAATCGCATGATCTAATTCGTTCTAAAAAATAAATATTTAATTCAAGAATTTTTGAATTATCAATTTAAATTTGTATTAAAATTCAACGAAAAAAACATATTAGTCATCGTTCATTATTTTCTGTTGGGGGACGCTATTACAAAAACGTAGAGCATGAAGAAATGCGTAATTGCAAAGAAAATAATAGGAAAGTTCCTCCATTGTTGCGATTATAAAAAGTTGATATATATAAGAAAAATTATAAAAGTGCAAGTTTTAATCAACCGGAAGAATAAGGTAAGTTAAAGTGACGACTCGATGACGCTTAAAAAATTATAAGGAAAAAGTTGTAGTGTCACGGTACCAAGACTACTGTCTTTCAGGCGCAGGTTGTCTCATAAAGGTTGAAATGATTTTTGAGCACTATATTTTCACTCAATAGAAATATATGTTTGCCAACGTGCCGAGATAAATAAGTATTTTCTACTTTTAGCTGTCGATATTTTTTTCCAATTTTTAGTAAACTATAATGAGTGTATTCCCTCGGTGAATGTCATTTTTCATAATGTACAAGCATTGAAATCATTGTATAATATTTTGGGGCGGTTCAAAATATTAAGGTATATAAAGCTGTTGCTTTAAAATCTCAATTGATTCTCAAATCATTTAAAAACATAGCATTGCGGCAGACGAGATCTTGAACGTACGTGTAATTTGTAGCCTGTACGACCCTAAATATGTTAACACTTCATATATACTTAAATTTTTTGTTTCACATTCATGGTTAAACTTTCTTAAATATACGTACAATGAAAAGCGTCATGCGTAATAATATATTTTGTATTAAAACAGGACAAAACAAAGAATATATTGTCAAGTCAGTTGAAAATGATCGAACAGTACGTGTTGTGTCTTTCTGTCTTCATTATAGACAGTTTTCTGTGAGAAAACCATTAAAACAAAACTAATACATTATTTCAATTCCTCTGACGCAATCGTTATTAACATTGGATATAATCCTAACAAAAATAGGATTTCTAAAACATTTCGTACATGTATTGCCATGTAAAGTGATGTAGCAAAAGTGGTACACTGTAGGTAGTACATGTAAATGGTACTTGTTTACTAGTCGAAATTTCGTGCTTCTGCGCAGAAAACCGCGCATATGCAACTTTCATAGGCATAAACAAACAATCTTCATTCTTTAATTATTGAAAGTCTACGGCAACATATTTATCATGAATATTATTATAATGGTGACGTTTGAACATGTCACTGGTCTTTGTATTTGACGTCACAATGCCGCTTTGTGCGGGAAATCATGTTGTCGTTGAATAGCTTGGAACTCTATCCCAAGAGTAGATAGCAGAGAACTTGTCACACGAAAGAGGCACATGTAATATGGCAAAAAAGTCGGTTTATCTTATTTAGTTTTATATAGAGAATACACTGAGATATGATAATTCTGTTTATTTATTGAACTTTAGTTATTTTTGTCCGAATACTAGTAAAACAAGTACCATTTACATGTACTACCTACAGTGTACACTTTGTACATGCACTTACATGCAATACATGTACGAAATGTTTTTAGAAATCCTATTGTTAGATTAATACATGTAAAACTGTCAAAGGAATGAAATAATTTTGTTTGTTTTAATGGTTTTTCTACAGAAACTGTTATTAATGAAGACAGAAAGACAAAGTACTGTTATATTTTCCAACTTGACGACAAGTTATATTTGTTTTGTCTCTTTTCAATACAAAAATATTATACGCATGCTTTATTGTAGTTATTTAGAAAGTTTAACAATTGTGAAACAATAAATAACAATGAAGTGTTAACATTTTAGGTGTACTACAAATTCATCGTATCAAGCCGCAATGCTATGTTTTATATTTGAATCATTGAATTTTTAAGACAGTTTATATATTACATATTTTGAAACCGCCCCTAAAATATTATACAATGATTCAATGCTTGTACATATGAAAAATGACATTCTCCAAATCTATATAGTTATTAAATGGAAAAATATGACGCTAAAAGTAGAAAATACTTATTTTATTCTCTCCGTTGGCAACAATATTTCATGTGAAAATTGTCAAAATCACCCTTTTGAGACAACCCCTGAAAGATTTTGGCCGATGACCTACACTTTTTTCCTTATAATTTTTTAAGCGTATTGTGTCCTTACTATTATTCTTCGTTTTGGATTAAAACTCTATTTTAGAATTTTTTTTATATCAACTTTTATATCGCACAATGGAGATTTCCTATTATTTTCTTTGCAATTACGCATTTTTCATGCCTACTTTTGAAACGTCCCCCACAGAAAATAATGAACGATGACTAATATGTTTTTTCCGTTGATTTTAATACATAATTTAATTGATATCAAAATTTTGAATAAAATCTCTATTTTAGAAACGAATTATATCCGTCGTCGTTAAAGTTTGAAAAATTGTTTATTTTACAGTCTTTGTACAATGTCACAACATTTCACTATTTATTACTGTACTTAATTTTATTTGTTAGCTTAAAAGTGGTGAAATGCCGAGTTTCTGATTTCCCCATGCTGTTAATTCTGTTTTAGTTATGAGTGGTAATAAATCTTCATCCTCAGTCTGCGCTCACAGGATCAGTCACATGTAAGTTCATTCAGGTCCAGGTCGAGCAGTGGCTAACACATTCACTTCTCGACGCTGCAACCCGAATTTCATCCCCTAGGATCAGCCATGGTTCTTTTGCTTCTTTGCTTGTCTCGTTATGCTTGTTGTTTAAGTTTTACACTCATTTTTGAGTCATTGGCCATCTAACTGAATATGTGCGTTTCCTCTGAATACTCAATGATTTGATCTACCTGGGTCAGAGATTCTTGAGAAAAATATTTTTAAACACCCCATATGCATTACCTGTTCTTTAATTACTTTCCTCTTAGAAGGGGGGGGGGGGGGATAGCTCATCATTTGTGTAAAAATCAAACTTAGGACCCTCTATAACACTGCAGGTTGAACGAGTCTTCCGGTTGAAGTGCAGGGGCATACACCCAAACAGCCACAGAAGAGGAATGGCAGAAACTGTACATTTAGAGCGAGAGCGGTTACAACTTTCAAGCATTCAAGTAGAGGAAGGCTTCAACTGAAGAAAAAACTGTTGCAAGAAGCGAAAGACAGCAAAGAGTAAGGGAAGGGAAAACGTTGTACGACACATCAATAGATCATTGAACAGCCCCCAAGATAGGCAATGAACATAGAGCCATCCCCCCCTTGTTCAGTCACACCAGTCAAAACACCTCTAACAGGGAAAAGAAACTACAAACTGGGGTTATTTTTTGATTTGGAAACAACAGGATTAGGTTAAGTAATTTGACTACTTAACAGTCAAATAAGATTCTGCATTGTTGAATAAGATCAATTATCAGTGCCAAAAGCAAAAAAAAAAAAGGTCAATGCTCATCCCAAAACATGTATATATTACAGGTTGTACAGCTGAAATATATTAAAATAGGAGTCAGTAAGAGGGAGTGATTAGTTCAAGATCGTCAAACCTTCTTGGAAGTATTCCATGAATGCCCACCAGCGTTCATGGGCATGTTCATGAATGGATGGAACTTGATGAAGGAAAGGGGCAAGTGGCTATCTCAAAACAGTACCTCCGACATGCGTTTACTGGACTTTTGCCACTTGGCTGTCAAATCCACAGTAAACAATGTTCTTTTAGGCACAATTGACTGAATTTTGATTTTCCATTACTAGTCAAATATCTTTTTATCTGTAAATATTTCAACAATTGTTGTGGTTATGGTAGATCATTAATGTTTATTAAATCTTGTTACTTACGCATACTGGAGTATTTTCTCAGAATTGTTTTTGAAGGAATCTGAAGTCCAATTTGAAGGTCATTCCATTGTGCCCTGTGATGACTGTAAAAATTTTCAAAAGCTTTCATTCACAATGTAACAGATGTTTCTCTTATACAAGCAGTGTATCTCTCTGAATATATATTTTCGGCCATTTTCATATTAGAGTATCTAAAGAAAAAAATTTATGAGATCCTGCAAAGTTTTTAGTAATGAACATGTGATTTCCAAGACTTTATTGGCCAACAGATTGCCATCTTCTGGTTTAAATTTTCTCATTGTACAATTAGCGTATGACAGGAGTGGAGAAGATGGATTTAGAAAACTATTTGTAGAAGAGGGTCAATAGCTAAAGTCCGTGTTCAAAGTGTATAAAGATTTGGAGTTCTGTAGCAAATTAACTTTTCCACATAAATCATAGTTGTTATATTCTTTTTGGAGCAGGTTGTGTTTTGGTGAAATACTTTGATAATTTTTTCCAGTGCTTACCACCATTACATTGTTCTGCAATTTTATTTGTGGACATACATCAATGGTAATTTTATTTGTAAAGATGTGTCAACTTGCTTTGTCTTCCCATTGTACACTTAATGACTGATTAGCCTTTAGAAAAGCTTGTTACTTCGAATACTACAGCATTGTTTATCCATTATAATTTGATTATTTTCTCAGATGTTCATTTTTAGAAAATGTTACATCGTCTTTGGTTAATAAATGCACAGTTTGTGCAACATAAACATGATTCGAATGGATTGTTATTGCTCCAATTAGAATGACAACTATCTGCTCATTCTGCCTCTTCTTTAATATCTGTTGTAATCATGTTATCAGTAGTAAGTATTAGTGGACATACTTCCAGAGGCTGTGTATGTTGTCAAAATGATATATATAGGTATTCCCTCTTGGAGAACATTTTTTTTTTTCTGAAATGCTTTGAATAATTGTTTTTTTCTTTGTTATATCTAGCCGCTGATCCCAATTAATTTTTTCAAATTTTATTAGAATCATATGACAGCTTTTATTATTTTGGTGGAGTAATTAAGCATCCAATTATTTATACAAAATTATGTATTTCATTTTTTTTCACATTTCTAGTTAAAATTTTGATGTATATAAATGTCATATCTACTCCAAAAGAAGTATGTAAGATATTTTTTGTGGGACACTAAATAATTGACATGTTCTAAATAAAATAATTATTCATGTGGCCTGATTTTGGATTTTTTTTGTGGTTTCCAAAGTTAAAATCTTGATTAAAAATTAGATGTATTAAAATACAATTTAAAAAAAACCTAAAAAGTGACCTTAAAATGGCAGGCAATGTAGTTGAAAATATTGTTTATACAACATTATAAGATCATATCTTAATGGATTATTTTTTTCAAAGGCCCACCAAAAAATGTTTGCTGGGTGGATAGAGGTCCTTAAATCCTCTTTACTCAAGGCATGCATTGTTATGAAATCTGTTTTCTTTAAGTATGAAAAGTTTACAGAAAACAATACATAATTTAACAGCCTCTTGTGTGGACTATAAAAAAAACCAAACCATGCAGTTCGAGGTGAGCCAAACATTGGGTGTAAGGATCTGCATGCATAGAAAAGGTAATTACAATAACACTGTCAAAAAAAAGATTCGAAAGTAACTCAATTCTACTGGCAAGAATGACAGACTGGCGAAATAATTGGTCTGTGCACTCAATTCCCAAAAGATTGCACCTAAAATACCAGTCCATGTGTTCTAGAATATAAATCACCATAATTCACACCTTATCAATTGCATAAAACAGATGATTGTAGTTCCACTTCTGTCTACATGTATTATCTTTGCCTAGGCATCAAAAATTTTTTAGAAAGTTTCTTTTTCTCTTTGTTTTCATTTGTTAAATCAAATAAACAACATCACTGAGATGTAAGGCTTGATGTCATCTAAGGCCTCTTGGTACAATCCTCCACCAAATTGAAAAGAAAAACTGCCATGGGCAACTGAACAATCGCAAAACATCTCATTTTATTTTTCTCTGATCTACAGAGATTTAAGAATGCCACAAGAAAGTGTGTATTAAAGAATTAAGTTCTTTTCCAGGGGTGATCCTATTGGTATGTATGTTAAATGTCCGTCTGCCGACAGGTTTTCGGACATGCCCATCCAGGGTCTATACCTTTTGTTTTTTGTTTTCTAGCACATATCTAGTAAGGCTTAATTGAAGCGGCACCATTTGATTTTACCTTGCCAGACCCCCAAAACTCTGGATGTGACTAGGAGAAGTTTAAACCTTCCTATCTTACACCTCTAGATGCGACAACTATTTCTAGTCACTCACCTGTATCCAACAATTTCTATTTCTAAATGACAAGCACATTTGTTCTTTGACAGTTGCTTAAGAGGGATTTAAAAGGAAGCAGGATACAGAGTGCGAGTAGACATATGATAGTCATCCCAACAGTGCTCGGATCATCCGTCCAGCTGTATGTCTCTGTAACATTTTGGAGAGAGCCAGCATCCATTCCGTCCTTCTTACTTATGACTGCCGTCCCATTATTTTCCCGAAATTACCAACACATCCCACAAGTGCCCATATTGGAGCGCTCGCAACCTAACCTACCCCCGCCTCAGAGGGTGATGCCTTCCATGCCACATTGCCGAGAGTCACATGAGGACGGTCTGCCATGACTATAATCCTAGGATGCAGTAACTAATTATGTCTCTTTTACGAGTATCCATCTAACGGATTCTTAGGATGTGGTACACTGAAAACTATGCAACAATTACCAATACCTTGCTACAACCTTTGGGGTTATCTTATTTTATTAAAAAATTGTAAACACAAGCAGTGATTGATGAAAATAGTTTGATGTATTTTTTAAAATGACGTAAAGGATTTCAATAAGGGCATCTGCAAATTTTTATTGCCAATTTCTCCAATGTCTTGAAAAACACTGGATATTCAAATTTAACCATTGAATATGGATCCAAGTTTTACTTTTTCCAAATTAATTCTATTGTGTAGACACTCCATGTGTTTTATGCTTTATGCTAATGAAGACATTCAAAACCACTAGCAATTAGTCAAACGGATGCTTTTTGTGCACGACAAATTTCTACCAAACAAAATAACTGATTTTATAAAAAAGTCTGTGTAAGCGTATCAGTAATGTGTCAACTGCCGACTTGAATTGCTTCTCAGAATAATTTAAAAGTATGAAAGGATTGAAGCTGGACAGTAAACTACACTGGAGGTAAACAAAACAAAATGACCCACCTGTAATTACTCCCATAGCACTAAATCTCTCTTT
>CAJDSM010011483.1:0-30021 GCA_903981925.1 Ostrea lurida | reverse complement strand
GTCGGCAGTACTAGATATACCGCCCACCGTGCTTATCGCAGATCTTCACACTATGTCCGCCGTAATATGGCTGAAATATTGCCAAATCGGCACTCTGTCCGTATTGATCAAATCCTTTAAGTATTTAGGGTCGTGAGGGATACTTCAACACTCACAACCGAACACATTTCAGTTGGTTAACCTTCGTAAAATAGCTGAAATATTGCCAAAACGGCATAAAACATTAATCAATCAAATCTTTTATTGCTACTTATGACGATTATTAATATTCTACAGTCGAACTTATTCAGCAGTTTGATAGGTAAAGTTCATTTTAAAGAGATGTATCAAAGAACAATGCATAATTTACGTATTTAGCAATAAAAGATATGATGACGACTTGCAGATGTGTATTTCTAACTACAATATGAGAAAGTTGAAGAGTTGGTATTTTGACAAAGTTAATGCATTAGTCAATTTCATCAAGGTTTCCAACTCTTCAATCTTCCACTATTGCAAAATTTCATTTTTCCCGAGGGAGATGACAACTAAATGTGATATTGTTTTAAACTAGTAACGTGTCGGCTCCTGTGTCCCCAGGATTAGTAACGTGTCGGCTCCTGTGTCCCCAGGATTACCTGCACACTTAAGCTACGAAGAGACACTTTGATGTTCAAGAATGTCTACATATTATGCCAACTTTGGTAATGTATTCAGGCGCCTGTGGCATCGGTAGTTTGAATGATAAGTCTGCTCATTAAGCTGCTTTAGATCACACTAAATTTTTTCTCTGTCCTAATCATAATATAATACATGCCATTAGTCTCCTGAATTTCGGAGTGATCAAAATCCTAAAAGAAATAAATCAATTATAATGAGCATCAATGTAAATTTATGAATTACTAAATGTTAGCATGCAAGGCGATTCGTTCGATATGATTTGGGTATTATAATCATAAGAATACTATAATAGACTGGCTTTTTAGCCGGGTACGCCGGCCATAGGCATGGTCCGCTCTGCGCGTAGTAATCCGGAAGCAGCCCCAACAACCGCCAAAATAAACTTGCACTCTTCATAATCAATCCATCGTAGTTTGTTTTTTAATGCTAAATTCATTGACAACTTTTTACAATTTCAAACCAAGTAACACTTGAAAGTGAAGGGATTTTGTAGTAGTGTAGCGGACAGTTTAAAAGGAAACTTGTACTACCTCACTGATGTAGAGTTTCTATCTTGACCACACAAGTTAAGCAACGGCGAGGCGTGTTTAGCAACTGGATTGGTGACCGCTACATTTTTTCACTAATGATTGGAGACGTCACCATTGCCGGTGAAGGGCTGCAAAATAATTAGGCCTATGCCCCTTTCAAGAGCAGGAAGGGTCTTTATCGAGCAACACTTATTGTGACACCGAGCATCAGTTTTTGCGGACATATGATCAATCAAGTCGTCTGCTTCTGTCTATCAATGTTTTCAGGTTAGTTATATGATTAATATAGATAGAAAAAAACAAAACGAAAAGTACATTCAAAAGAACCTGAGACAAAAAAAACAACACAGCGTATAGTCGATGAATTGTTATCTAATCTGTGAGACATTCAGTTTTCCTATGATCAAACAGGCATTATCAGTTGACTCTGAGGCAATATTAATATGGAAAAGCACAAAAATTATTTGAACAAACTTTCTTTGGCTTGCAATGTAAAGTTTGGTTTTTGGTTGTTTTGTTTTGTGGTTTGTTTGTTTTGTTTGGGTTTTTTGTGTGGAATGTTTTTGATTTTTTTTTTTTTTTTTTTTTTTTTATTTATTTCTAATTTATTTATTTTGATGTTTTTTTAAATTTTGAATTTTTGTTTGTTTGTATTTTTTTTCATACAATACGCGTTATCCACATAATTACTTTGTTTGGATTTATATTATTTCTTCTATCAAGTTCATTTGAGAAGGAGGGCGTAAATCTTAATCACACAATACATTCGCGCTATTAAGATAGAGACGTAGATGAGGTAGACTATCCAATTGCTGTTATGGGCAAATGTTTATGACTTATTATAGTTTTTCATTTCGATGTCTTTTAGAAAATTCCTTCTTGTGTACATATTTTGTAAATTTACGTAAGATTCCAGTCAACTATTGCTCTTGTCCACACGATGTCACCTACGTTAATGGATAAGTCTCGTGAGTATATTAATTTATGTAAACTCCTATTGTTTATGACAGATGTTTTAGCCTCACAGAACTTCGGCGTGTATCTCTAGTCAACGGCCGTGTTTGCCTTGATCTATAAGACTTCTAAGATGTATAGTGTCCCTTATAGAAATTAGTAATGGAGACATCACGGTTATAATGTCGAATTATCACATCACCGTTTTCATCTATATTGAGTAACAAAACACTAAACGTGAGGATCACACCAAACGAACAATTACATGTCCCACAATTCCGGGTACGTGTTCATGTTCTTCTCCAGAGTCCAAACAGATGTGTCTAAGGATATCCTTAACACTCACACGGCTAATGACGAAAGTTACCACGAAGACAAATAATCTTTGGCTGTTCTATATTCTACTATGGTTGATATTTTGAATGTAATATCGTTCACCAGTACACTTATTGCAATATCCTGCATATCCATGTCTACTCACCTGTTGATCTTAAGCCTTGGGTAATAAGTTCTGGCTTTTTGTCTATGTATTAAAAAGAGTCCCCTACCTAATAAAGCAAATTTTACAAACGTATTACATTGCAATCAATATGATGTTCATTGATTGATTTACACTGCAAACTACGTGATTTGTAGATTTTTTTTCATTATTTGTTTTGATATAATATGATTATTTTTTTTTTTTGGTTGCGGGGGGAGGGTTGTTTTTGTGTCGCCCTGCCGCTGTTAGCGGGAGGCAGACAATGGTACATTTAGAGTGTCACTCGTCTTCGCGGTTCACAAAAATTTTCTGACACTTTTCTTAGAAACTACATAGGCAGCTTCCTTATATTTTGCACAGCAGCATCAGTATGAATCTGTATCGTTGTAACGCAGTTTCGAATCTGCCACATGTCAACTTCTGTTTGAACGCAACTTACATATTTTACACATAGACAAACTGCACATTTTTCTCAGGAACCACACAGCAGCTTCTATATTTATACCCCGCTACGAAGGAGAGGGTAGTACTGTTTTGCCCTGTTCGTCAATTTCGTCCCACCTTTTCGTCACATAATTTCATTAGCAAACCTATATACCAGGCTACTTTGAATATTCTTGACACTAGTAACATGCTTTCCACATATAAGTATCCACTCAGAAACACGCTGTACTGTGGAGACAAGGTTAATTGAACTGGATTATCTTCTATACAATCTACCTTCCGATTTTGCCTCGATGATAGCTTTTGGGCACCACTAAATTCATAAAAGAAATAGTATCTCGTTCTATACAGCCATGTTTCGTCACACATTTTTCTCTAAAAACGCAAACATGATTATAGTATTATCAGCTAACTATCTCCTAGTTGCACCACTTGCCAAATTATCTCATCATGGGATATGCCCTTTAGTAGTTTCGCGCGTCTCCCCAAACACTTGTTCTTTCTCCTCCCCCTGGGACTGCATTTTTCAGATTCATCAGACATCTACTCCCTGTTTTCCGAGAACTATCATAGACAAATGTTCATAGTTCACTAGATATGTTCGAACCCATGCTACAAACATTTTTCGTAACACAATCAAGCAACCTAACTTATACTAGATTGCTAGCTAATATTTTTGCATGAAGCTTATATATAAGTTAAATGGTAGTCATGGGATGCATTTATTCACAATGATTCATATCGAAACAATTTCCTACTTCCTGTTTGACGAGAGAAAACCTGGTAATAGTTAGAACATAAAGCAGAACAGATTTTGTTAATGACGCTTTAGAGCGTCCCGCGGATAATACAATTCGTGCGCATTGGCTCACACATTTCCCCTGTTGACACAGAGCATCGTATGGAAATCTGTACGTGCTGTACACACAGTGTTACTGTCCCAAGTTCTGATTTTGCGCACTGTGTTCTAAACTTACCAACTATTATTATAACCGCTAGCTCCCAATATTTCTTGAGCATAGAGACATAGTTACTCTACCTGTCAACATTTTCTCGGGTGACACTCCCACCACGGTGCAAGCAAAACCGCTGACCTGCATTATTTTGGGCAACCAGAGCATCAGTATGGACACTGATAAGTCAGCTCAGTAACGCAGTTTCCAATCTCCTAGCATGCCAATTCCTGTTAGACGCAACTCGAAATATGGTTAAACAGGGACAAATTATTCCTGTCCATATGATATCTCAAGGAAACTCTGACACAGCGAGGCTCTCCATCGATATTGGCACTTTCCACTCGCTTATCACTAGAACTAATTGATGAATTTAATTGTCGTTAACCACCGTTACACACAATTACTGAACGCACATGATCCACTTTCTAGTTTGTAGGCACAACTTAGGAATAATTTTTTCACATCACGATTGATTATTAATATTTCATGAGATTCAACACCACACTTCTGTACCCTACCAGAAAACATCCACACAGGCCACGCTTCCTACAGTTTGGCTCACTAGTATGTATCCTCTCAGTTAATGGTGTATTCTGATTATCGTGGTAACGCACGTGTCCAGGCACTTCTGCCACAGTTATATCCTTCTGTGACCAATTTTATACATTTTTGACATGGAAACTTGATTTGTCCATAAGCAATGACTGACGGGCCTGCAGAGACCTTGAAATTTAAATATTACAATGGTAGTCCTTTATTTCAGATTAGAATCTCTACATAATGGATCTGCAATAACAATGAATAGTCCCCAGTGCTTTCATCTAATTTCGTTATAGTGTGGATAAGAATAGTGGCAGTTGTCCTTGCTGACGTTAAACCTTAGAAAATAGACTGAATTCTTTTTTGACTGACACCTCACCAACAAAAAATGATATAACTTATGAATACCTTTTTTATCGACCTTATATCACTATTAAAATGATGAAAATAGTAAGTTTCTCACAAATATAGAAAGATTATCCGCACGATGAATGGAACACGTGAGTTCTATCCCTGGGAAACATTAACACAACTATAAGTTTTTATAAGGTTTAGTCCCCTACCCCGCTAACCGAGAACAGGGACTTAAGTATACTATTCATTCTTGTTCATTATCCTGACCCATTGTTTTTTCTCTCGCACTTATTTTTTTCGAGCTTCAATAGCAGATACTTTGCGTATTTCATAATTTATAGAGTAAACCATTGCTGTTCTTATCCGCGAGTACACAAGTTAACAGATTCAAATTAAGGTCGAGTTTGGTCTTTAGAATACAATTGTCTTCTCACTGAAAGTTAATGGCCCCTTTCTGGAATATATAAGAAGATGTTTTTATCAAATGTATTTATCAAATATTCGCACATCAACTTCTTATTTCATCTATTACACAGTCTTGTCAATTTTTTATACTTGTATTCATTTAAAATATATGGACAACCCATGCTTTTCAAACCGAGTTACCAGATTCCACATTCAGCCGTAGTGTTTCGAGTTTCGAGTAAACCAGTTGAGTCTTTTTTCACCCGAAGTTTATGGACACTTGAATCTTTAGACACATGTGTGCATAAAATGTAAATCACTAGAGAGTTAATTTTCAACGACAAATACATTTGTATACAGCCACGACAACACAGGATCCCCAGAAAACGGAACGTATACAATATGTAGGGTCTTTCTGAGCGCCGGAGTAGTCTGTCTGACAATGTCACAGCGGCCTTTGTCAGGCCTAAACCGTAAAAGCCCTCACTAAGATGAATACAAACTACACACAATAACAACACATTTGAAACGAGAAAGTAAGTCTATTTCGACTTCTGTATTTCTTAGTAAAGGGAAAAGCCCTAATAAAAAGAAACAAAAATAACCATCAATCACGGTACCGTAAAGGTGTCTACTCTCTTAAGTGTAAGGTAAGAACACGAGAAGTATGAGCCAAATTAGTCTCGAGATAATAATATACGAGAGAAACAGAGATAAAAACGAATAAGTCGTCTCACACCAAACTTCTCTAGCTCAATTGCTTGTAATCAAATAACTAAATTTATCACCCTAAATTGCGAAAAGATTTTAAGGAGAATAACATCTCAACTATATTATCACATATTAACTCTTCATCACACTAATACACTAATTACACATTGTCAAGAATATGTTCAAGCGTCTCGTTAACAATAAGTGAGAAAAACGAGTAAGCGAATGGAGGCATAACCTCTTCAGCGTAATCACTGTAGCATCTCTGTCCGATTGAGATCCTTCATCCTAGACTGCTCGACTGAGCAAGCTGGAGTACTAACGAATAGCCAATTTTATGAGGGTCATGTAAAATTACTACCATATGTTTCAGAAGTCAGGTTGTCAACGTATACGTAGCGCGACAGAGCGATAAGAACTAGACCTTAGAGTGATGTTTGCGAGGAATACAAGACTCGAACCGTAGCTCCTAATGAATGTTCATACGAACTTGTCTACCGAGTATGAATCACAATGTCTGGCTCTTTTGTCTCGTCAAATGCCAGTCGTTGTTGTTGTGAGCACCATTTCTGTCCATCAATTTTAAACCAATTAGTTTTAGGAATCATTTGCGGAAGCTAACCGTTCACCCGCTCTTCACAGCTGACACTACGAGCCTTATATTCGACTTCGTTTGAAAGCAATACTAAATCTAGAATAGTCTTAGTATAATGATAATCGTGGAGTCACAACAATTGCGTAGCACAAATGAGTAGTAGATTAGATAGTCTTCCTATGGATGCCTCACACAGGAGTCTTTTCGGTTTGTATATACCGCATACAACGTTTTCTTAACTTAATATATTCTATGATTCTTGAACTTAGACCGAAACAACCGTAGTTCTTCCTGGTTCAAACTACTTCATTTTGCCGGCTGATATAATAATGTGAACCAATCGGAATTTTTGAGGTACGTTGGAGCTTACCGGGCTTGATCCTGTATCCCGTCCTACAACTTTTTCCCTACAAGTGAACACACTACACTCATTGCACCTCTCATCTTGAAAAGGATAATACGACAAAAGTCTACAGCTAACCTCTATGCGTTAATTGATGCTATTATCCTCTTGTGGCCTATAACCGTAGAGGTTGCTATACTTACCTCACACAAGCCGGACGAGTGATTTACTCTCCTCAGCTGGACCAGTATTTGACCACTCTCCTCACTAACCATATTTATTATCGTCTCTCGTGCTTTCTCAGACCACAGATGATATAAAGTATGATAGACCCAAATTCGTCTGATAATCGTTACACGCAGACATATCTAAAGTCCCAGTTTGCCACAAATAATTGTACCCTCTGGTGAAAATAACTTGGAGACAAAATACTCAGAAAATACACTTACAAGATTGAATCTTGGTAACTCTGGTATGCATGACATTGAAGCATAATTCTCAACAGTAATCTGAAACGATAATACTATTGTATCATAGCTGATCAAAGATGTAGAATATAAGAAATGTTGTCGGTGATAGCAAATATGCAGTACAATTCTATATATAGTTACACATTTCTATGTACCACAAGGCATCACGCATAACTCCAGTAAAAATAATGGATCAAAAACCAAACTGCGAATTGATCATGCTAACTTGGTATGACACAAAGCAATGTTACAGTAAAATATGGTAACAGTTACAAATATCATAGCTCGAAAACTCAAGTCGCGCGAAAGAAAGAAATGCTCCGTGAAACAACACCAATGGGACTAGTAGAATGCAATTATACAAACGGAAACTATAGTCCACTCCGTTAATGAGAACTCCCCGCGATTCCGACTTAAGTAATCAAAAATATACTTATTGTCTCCGCGTACTTCTTCCTGGCTACTTTAGTGTGTCACCTGTGCTACACCTTAGCTCCCAATCTAGACAATGTCTATCACTTTTTTAGAAGACATACATACTTCATAAATTTGATAATTATATGATTTTCACTACTAAGCAACTCCAAGCACAAATTACATTATTAACATATGATTAATAACTAATACTACTATATCCACGTAATCACACACAGCCACAAAATGCTTATCCAGAATAGTTCTATAACTCGAATCGAAATATTAAAATTGTTTGACCAGATAAAAGACATATTGGCATATTAGTATAGTACAAAGATTGATGGTTTATTCTAGTTGTTTTGTAATGTATGAATAGCTCACATAAGAGTAGAATATCATTATACTGAAAATAACTTTAATATCAAGCCACTATCTGATAATAGATGATATATAGTTAATTTTAACCACAAGATCATACTTGCTGCTCTCAGTCATTTGCTTTTCTGTTTCAGGAACAATATCTGCAGCTAAGTGAAAAGTCCAATAATATAGATCATTAAAAAATTCACGGACGCAGAATCAGAGGATATGGTACGTTTGGAGCAGACTGCTTGGAACTTGTCCGTATTACACAAAGTTAGCAAATATCTTATCCACTAATCGTGAAGCTCACTGCTCTTTGAGCCCTAAATACTCCTCATGCAAAGCTAGATTACGTCTGTTCTGAGTTTATCTTGACATCGTACAAGAAAGTGAGATGCAGCTTATGAAATTTATCCCAAACTCGAATGTGATAGACAATCAATTTGTTAAGTTGCGTCAATAGTAGAATATCGAAGTTTGGTGATCGTAGCGGTTCCAGATGAGTGGATGACGGTGATGATATATCACCGATTCACCACGTAAGCAACGGGACTCTGTCGAAATTGATCAATAGACGTAATTTTGTGCCATCACACGTACAGGAAGTCTTGGACTTGTGCACTGTAGTTGCGCAATTTCCTGAAGTAATACCACAGAGACAGGAGACAATCTGACCAAGAGCATTGTACAAAGAACAAATCGACGATGTTGCGTCTATACTGCACAGGCGAGAAGCAGAGCATGCCATGGACCTTATAAGCTAAAATGAGCGCGTTAGCTCTCACTTGCAATATCATGCACAAGATCACAATCAACAATCCATCTACGTATCCCACATTTTCGCAATATATACTTAAGAGAAAGCTGTGCCTGTGTGTGATCTCCAGACATAAAGTAAATGCTGATTTTATTTATTTTTGTCACGCACAGAATTGCTAGTACTTAAAAGATATCTGAGACATTTAGTCACAAAGAATTAAAAACCTGCGTTGACTTGACTAGATGTCACGAAATATCTTGGATCGTTCTATAGTATTTACAACACGACCTACGACGATTTCCATTACTGATAAACACACTCGTACAACAGGTAATATTTTCGTGTGTGGAACTCTCCCAATTGCCTTATCTTAGTTACCGTACCCCGCATCATATAAGCATATATTAGAACACGTCACGATATATAGTAACTTAAGGAAATGCTATTTTATCCCAGTCTCGTGCAGAAAGCCGAGACAGCTTGAATGGTACTAATCGCGGAATATTCTGTGAATAATAATGTCTAAGTGCTGAACACCCTCTCAATCTATACTACAGCATACCATTGCAAATATTCATTAGCCGTAGCCATAATAAAACTAAGGGTATCGTATTGCAGAATTCTTCGCTGATGTACCTCGAACAATATATCTCGTCATTGTAACTAATTATGTAAAAGTAATACGATGCCGGTAATACTATATTATCGCATGAGCAAATATCTAGTTTCGGCAGATAAGTTAGTTGTAACTCTCTAGTCCTAGCATTATTATCGTATACCCTCTCTAAGAAAGCTGTCTATTTCTGCGCGCGCCATACATAGTACTCAGTTATTATGTAATACGATTCAGTCGAGCAGACTAAATATCCAGTAGCCTGTCGATACATGAACAAGATTGGCGGTAGTTACTGAATTGGTTGTTGCAACCAGTAAACGTATTGTCACAGATGACAGAGACAGCATCTCAGTTTAATTGAATCAATATTATCTTCTAATATTACTTGCATTACTTATACAATGACAGGTATAATTATCGTCAGACTACTGTAACGGAATGAACATATATAACATGCTTCCACTAACTGGAGAACACATCGATATCCACCTAATATGCCTTCATGCTCCCAGAAAGGGAATCATCAGGTATGCTGTGATAAATTATAGTCACGTGTTGCTACTCACACGTCACGACGGGCCTTAGGGTGTACGAAGCAATGTGAACATGACTATCTTATGTGCCTGAGACCAAGCACTCATATCGCCCCTTCCTTCGTAGCGGTTATAAAATATCAGGAAGCTGGCTTGGTGGGATCCACTGAGAGCCTAACAGAGTTGTTTATTCACTGGGTACATATCCGATCATGCGAGTTAAGTTGCCCGCAACAGCCACCTCAAAGATTTGACACTAGTGTCGGCCATCATTTCGAACAGACATACGTGGCTCTACACGATACAGAATTTGCGCAGTGATACTGAGATACTCCTAGTGTCATCTATACTCCGGACTCACGCCACAGCTGGTCCTCTACATGTAGTATGTGCTAAGATAATAAAACATGAGTTTACACAGAGATGTGTACCAATATATTGACCTCCATTGAGTTACAATTTGCTGTCTGCATGTTGTTTTCATAGTGCTGACATTGCTTAGAGACCTTGTATTCAAAACACTTAGCAGTGATCTTCGCATACTACGTGATTCGTGCTCCGCCTCGCTTTAACGCTAGAATGCGCGAAGCACCATTAGGCTCAACGGAAAGAGGGATCCAGATCACCGTCCTCCAACCCACCCGGGCAAAAAATCGACATAATAACTCCTCAAACATTAGACAATACTCTGATTACTCCATCACCCTAAACTAGACGAGTAGAATAAAGTACCAAGAGAGAAGTCTCGTGCATTGCCCAACCCTTTGTTTTTGCTATTCTATTTAGACTAACAGATTGATCCGTTATCTTTGCCTTTACTTCTGACCATTCAATGGTATGAAGAAAAGCAAATACAACACAATACTCTCCAATCTTCGATACAAATGAAAACCCATGGGGATCTGGGTTAGTATAGGTCCCCCAGCATGCTGTAAGAGGCGACTATTTAAATGGAGGTGTCCTTCGGGTGAAACCGGAAAAACCGAGGTCCCGTGTCACAGCAGGTGTGGCACGCTAAAGACCCTCCTTGCTCAAAGGCCCCGAGTGCCGAGCACAGGTCTAAATTTTGCAGCCCTTCATCGGCAATTGTGACGTCCACATATGTAGGAAATATTCTCGAATGGACGTTATACAATAAATAATCAATCGGTACAAATGCATAAATATATAATGCTTGTATATTTTATTGCAATGGTTGTATTAGAATACTAATATGACTACACATTTATGGCCCACACTAGAGCCTCTGCAAGTTGGAGGTAATTGCCCGTGCCCTTGACGATCTGAATTTTGACGTATCTAGCTCTTCTGACAGTCGAACAACGCAGCACAATGCGTTCTTTGTCTAACCCTGGTCCTTGAAAATGTCCACAGAGCTCCATCACTTTCAAGGACGGTCCAACACTTATGTTAGCGTCATGGAAACGATATGCTATATTGTCAAAAGAAAAAAAATGTAATTCTAATAAAGCATTCTATTATAAATGATGAATGGGTTTCGTTAGCTTTGGAAAATTCAGGAAAAACGCGATAAACAAAGAGTATTTATTTCAATTTTTTATTTCCATTATTTCTTTAGCTTCTCCCGATTACTTAAAGATCTTTAATCATCTTTGTATACGGAATGTATGCAATGTTGTGTTTTGTTTTCATATGCATGCAAATCTTAAAATGTTTATATGCTCACAATTTGAATTTATTGATAATTAGGGCCCCGCATATACAGATTGAAATTTGGTTTTCCAGGGGTAAATATTTTGGGGTAAACTTCATTTTTTCGATGAAAATTCACAGATTTTGCAAATCATACTTTGTGAACACTATAATTCAATATCTATAGGTACTTAACTAAAATTTTGCAACTTGTTAAACACCATATGCAGATTTGTATATTAAAACATTTGTCCCAGCGGGGCCCTTGCTGTCAGTGTTCTAGTTTTAATTGTTGCTTTTATTTTTTTAATTTTTACGTACTTTTATGTTTTATGTCATTTACAATACATATCTATAATTCTGTTCATCGGTTTAGAACAATTTTATCTATAAATCCTGTATAATACTACTGATAAGAAAACATGAGGGTTCGTATTACTGCAGTCATTGTGAAAGATGTCCAATATTGTGAATGCTGTTCCATAAATTTCTCTTTGGGCACATGGTGTCCATTGCTAAGCAATGAATACCGATATTTATTGAAGTGCCTTGTTGTGTACTAGTATTTCAAATCGCCAAGTGTAGCGATTATCTTACATCATTTCCATTTGATTGGTTGATCGTAATGAAACACAATGTGTGGGAATTTGGCAATGATTCAACATGTACATGTACTATTAAAATATTGGCTAATGTTTATGACTTTAGACTTGCCATCAAACAACAACAAACCAGCAGCACACCGCATCAATGTCGTTTATAACGAGCAACATAGTATTTGCTTGATTTTTTCTTTAATGTAGTATGTAAAGGCAAATATAACGAACAGTGCCAAATCATAAAACATGATCAAATCTTCGCAAGTCCCAACATCGAAACAACACAAGCAGTTGGCAAACACTGAAGCCTAGACACACCAATGTATCAGTTGCCTAGGAGATACGCCACCTGTTGACCGGTCACATCCGCGTGAGACCCATAGTCTTATCAGGTTAACCGGACAAATCTAGTCAAATAGTGCTTAAAAAACGGCTTAAAATGCTTATGAATCAATCAGACATGCTTTGATCATTAGGTCTACTGGTAAACTAATTGTTCATAGACGACATAGAATTACAAAATCTGCTTTAAACGTGACTGTTGAAACCTGCAACAACTTGTCTGTAACTAGCTGCCTATTCAAAACTGATCATACGCAGAACAGCTCATGCGTATCGTTAATAATGAGAGACATACACACTATGCAGGTGTATGGATATTCTAGAATTATGGATAGTTGACGATTGGAGAAGCTGAAATCGTCCCGTCATAAAGTGAGTAGTTAGTTTGCGTCAATGTCCAATAAAATATCAAATACGAAGCAGACAGGAATATCTGTGGTGTCCTTGATTTCGAGTTCTGGGATATTATTGAATCTCATATGAATGAAAATCATTATTATGATAATAAAAATGGATCAATATCAGTATGAAATGTCGAATTAATGCACCGCTAGAGAATTTCTTCACCCGTGGGATCCGGGTTAGAATAGGTCCTCAGCATCCCTTGCGTGTCGTAAGAGGCGACTGATGGGCGGTCATTGGATGAGACGCAAAAACCAGTCCGTGTCTCAGCAGGGTGTGCACGATATAAGATCCTCTGCTCAAGACCGCTGGCCGGAGCATAGGCTAAATTTTGCAGCCTTCACCGCATTGGTGACGTTCCATATGAGTATATTTCTCGGTGACGTTAATCATATAATAATAATAGAGATTTCTTCATTTTATGTAGAAGTTTTGTAATGAATTCAGCTCATAACAGTTATTTTATGGTTCCTGAATTGCACCAGAATCTGGCATCATCACTGAAATGTTTCGTTTCTTCCACCTTTAAAACATGTATATAGATATACGTACACAACATGTCTCTTTTGTCTACGTTGTAGGAGTTCACATCAAATACAAAATATTTCTTCCAAGGTCTATTTGCACCATGGATTTATTTTGTGTGCAAATCTTGGACAAGCATTGACAGCTGATGCAAGGTAGATTTCTTGAGTATGTTGGATCTTGGTAGCTCTTTTGCCATAACAGCATTATAATATCTCTTGCATTCATGTTACATGTTTGTCCTGATATAACGAACACTAAATGGGATTAATTTGATAAGCACAGGCTTAAAGATCTTTATCTGTGCAGTGAATGATATTCTTGGTTTGAATGAAGCAAGAGTCTTGAATTAATTGATCATATTTTTGACTGATCAAGGTATCGACAATTTTTGGACGGTAAAAGCATCAATGCGCGAAGCGCATTTATGCTCAAGTTTTACCGTCCAAATTTTCCGGTTATCATTTAATTCATATCCGACAAATAATTGTTCTCAGACTTTATTTGTTGGATTATCTTTGACCATGATCAAATACACTGAATAGTAGATCGATGCCAGAATGCACAGTGCACTGATGACGTGAAACATGTTCTAAAATAGAAATAATTAGTATGGGAACAATTATTCGCCACCCTGCAGGCTGATTAAAACCCCCCCCCCCTTCTTCCTATCGTGAGAAGGGTTGTTTAATTAGACTTCACCCGCTTCCAAAACAGCTGTATATTAAGATTACAGCCGTTGACTGGGCTCCTATAAATAGACATAAATAGTGTACTTAATTGATACGTTACACATATTTTGTCGTCTGGTTGACATAAACAATTAATCCATGTCTGAAATTGAATTGAATATTTATGTTATATCGAGATCTACCAGAAAATCTCTGCTTATGATTTATTCACACATTGATAAAAATCGGAACATCAAGTCTTGGCAGCAGATGAAATGTAGGCTACTACCCCGACTTACAGTGCTTTTTGTCGGCCGGGTCGATTTCTGTTTTTGTTTTTGGTTTTCCCCATGGTATGGGTGCATTAACCGAATCCAACGTAATTGATTGATTGATTAATTTATTTTACGTCCCACCGAGAAATTCACTCATAGAACGTTCACCAATGCCGTGAGAAGGGCTGCAAAAATTTGAGCCTATGCTCGTCGCTCAGGAGACCTGTTCATCAACAAGTCGTAGAACTACGCCCTAATTTAGGTTAGTCAGAAGTCTTACGCCAAATATATCGGGGACGTTAATTTTCTGATCAGGTGTGAAATGCGGCTTAACTTAAGGACCGGTGAATGTTACGCTCTTCTGATGAAACATAAATGTCTTAGATGGGGTGTTTTATCCGGACTTACGCCCGCGGTAAGTTCGTGGGTACGACTTGGATGAAAACAGCTCAGCCTTTGCAGGAGGATCTTTACATCGTGACCACCACCTGCTGTGACACAGGGCCTCGTTTTTCGGTCTCATCGAAAACCGCCCCATCTCATCGCCTCTTACGACACGCAAGGATGCCTAGACTACTTCTAACCCGATCCTCACATGGTCTATAACGTAACATCTAATGCTAAGAAGTGTTTACAAGAAGGCCCGGTCTGAATAGGTCTCCAGATCTTTCGTGTCTTAAGAGGCGACTGCAAATGGCGTCATTCGGACTGAATGAGCGTCATTCCTATAACCGGAGAAAAACGAGGCCCGTTCACAGCAGTTGGCACGAAAATCCCTCCCTGCTCAAATGGCTGAGTGTCGAGCATAGGCCTAATTTGGCACCCTTCACCGCATGTGAGTCTCCATATGAGTGTTAATTATTCTCTGGGGCGTAAAAGTACAATATCAATCACTCATTCTAAAACGAACATAATATATGAATCTTCCAAAGCAATAGTAGTTGTGTTCAAGGACTGCCCATTACTCACCAAGCGAAAACCAGTAAACATTTCATTACTAATAACAAATTAATAATCTAATTTAGCATCTAAGATGGCCGACAAAATCACTGGATTTAGATATAAAACATCTGGTTACTTACACTAGAAATCCGTGTCTATTTAATAAACTTCTGAAGGAAATTGGACACTGTGGGAAATTTACATATCAGGGTCCATACCAGGGCGGCTAAAGGAGGTGTAATAAGAATGAAAGGAAAAGTTATGTTTTAAGTTATGGCCAGGTATTTTTTTAAAGCTGACAAGATTTCATAAATAGAGCAAATCCGCCATATTTTTTTGCCAATCCGCCATATTAGTTGGATATTCTATTGTTATATGTGTCAGGATTTGCAGGGTATATAAGGGGGTGAGCTGTGCTACGCTTCACTTCACACCAGTTCTGATTTACCTGGCCGGATGACCTCGACAAGTGACACGTACACATTCTACGGGGAATAACATTTTAGGACAAAAGCACAATCCGTACCATTCTGTAGAACAATCCTACAATTATTGTATAAATAATTTAAATACAGAAGATCTGTAACATTCTGTTTGTTGATAGATTAGCGTAAACATGTCCAAATAAGCCAATAACTTGGCACGAAAATTTTTGTGGCTAGAATAAGCAATGGCAAATAATCATACATGTATATTTACTCACTTCAAGCAAATAAAAATACAGAAATATGCACAGCTTTATGATTGAAAAACGCTCGTAGTGGGAGGGTACGACAATTCATGGATTACATCATATTATCTGTAAGAGACCCGATAAACTTGCATGTAGTAGCAAAATTATTTATTCCATATCCATGGAGAATAACTCCACTTGTTTTCCCTACAGTCACACACTGTCTTTCACCAACAGATAGACGATCAAAAATATTCAATCAGGGGAGTAATCAAGTAGGAAATACTTACCATGTTTAGTGCAATACATGTATATTGGTCGACAGAGTTTTTGCAAGATTTGTGAGAGGAAATCATTAAGTGAGTACATAAATTGCACACTTGCATAGATAATTTCGTGTACTAGAGAGAGGAGAGAGAGAGGAGAGACGAAAGAGAGAGAGATTAAAACGATGGTCTTTATAATAATCGCTGATATATTTTTGCTCAGTTACTTTTTATCGTGATTTTTGGTTTTTCTATATATTGAGGAGATAGGTCCTGCTTTATATGAACTGAGTTATATATTGCAATAGATATAATTATTTCCAGATAAATGCCAGAGTTAGTCCATATTTATTTACGATTATATTTTCAGAAAAACTGATTTATGTTTGAACTGATACACATGTACATTTTAGAATGTTAGAAATCATATAGGAAAGAAATTTATATCATCAACACTTGGCTATGCCATATAGTTTTTTTTCGGCATGACATATTCAGAATGTAATATAATAAAGTATATATCGAGGGAGAAAAATGAATATAAAATTAATAGAGTATTCAAGAGAGGGAAGGTAGAGAATGGCGATTTATGCAGAGTTATAACACAATTACATTATAATATCAGGATTTGAATAATACATGTAACAGTGGTGTATATTATGCTTAAAAGTAGATATATTCATTTAAATTATCTTCCCTTCTTTTTTTTAATAGTGGACATACATTATCTCACATCTATTCATTTATTAAGCACACATACTTACTTAATATTATAATATAGGAAACCTCTAATTTTAGATATATTTGTCGTTGCCATAAACCATCGAATAGTTACTATATTTTGGCGTTGTATCTCGACATTTTGAATTATTTACAGTTTGCAAATCGTGAAACTCGGCGCAAAATATCAGATGCAAAAATTTAATTCTATTGATTTTATTCATATTTGGCTGAGTCTATTAACAAGGTACATTTAAGAGCGAAGGAGGGAAGGGCAGCCCCCTCCCACATATTACTGTTTTTATACAGTAAAGAGAGATGTAAGACTTGAATAAGATATGCCTACTAGTAAACCCCCTCCTAATTTTACATATGTCATAGCGGACACCCATGGCCGATATAGTAAACTGTGTCTGTGGAGTATCTAGCAGCACCTTACTCACCCCTTCTATTGCACATAATAAAACAATTTTGATTGAATAAACACCCTAACAATTGCATGTTCATATATATTATATATTATCTGTTTCTTGCTAGACAATTATTACTGGCTGTGAGGGTTTCAAATTATAAATTCTGCACACTTTTTATCAGTTTTCGATTCTTTTACAGTTTACGAATGCATTTATACCATTCACAAATAATCAACAAATTGCGACATTACGAACTGTGCACCAATATTTATTTTTTATGCATACTTAATTAGCCGTTTTTGTAGGCATACATATTCATATTTGGATTATGTAGATATGATATACCATATTTCTTCACTGTATGGTCGAAAGCAGACTTTAGGAGCTGTATAGAAATTTATGAAATATTTATAGTAAGCATGTATTTTTAAGACATATTGTAAATAGGAAAAAATACACTCAATGCAATTGTCAAAAGATTGCACATGTCAGTTATATATCTCAAAATTAATGGGTATATTATTTTTTTAGTGAATATGTCTCAGTATCTGATAGATCAAACTCACAAAGCTCGAAAAATATTGGAATTTTGGATTGATATCAATATATGTAACAACAAAAGCAGCCCGAGATCTTTATTTTTTCCCCTCAGGCATGTTTCTAATTTTGTGGGACAGAGAAAATTACAAATTGGAAAATACATAATTTCAAGGTCCTTATGGATCTATTTGTAAAAATGAGGAGTAATATAATTTCATGTTACACTTTGACTCTCAACATGACATTGGACTTGTGTAAATGTATTATCAGGCCCAGCATACGGGTAGATGGGCTTGGTCTGTCCACCTACTTTATTGGAGAACTTATTTTCCCCGTTATTCTAACAACACAAAGCCATATGTTTGCTCATGAATGATTGTCCTCTCTCCATTATATAAAAATAAGGAGTGAAAAGTATTGAGTACCGTAATGACAGACGTGTCAGGCAGACTAGTAAGCCTCAATCATATCTTCACACCTTTGCTTGTCAAGAATTTTAAAGGCAATTGTAAAAGCTTCCCGGGCTGTCCTCTACCTTACTTTATAAACGAGAGTAAGAGATAGAGTCTTCAATGTTGCTGTGTAATAACAACAGAAGAAAAGCTTACAAGCATTCACTAATAATGATAATATATCATTTCTCAAAGTTTGGCATTGGCAGTATACAGTACTTAGCGGAAACCAAGTACTTGGCGTGAAACCTATACTCGTATGGAGAGTTGCATTTGATGTTTATATTTGAAGTCATCATTAGAAGTAACAAAATTATTAGTTGGACGTAAACATATTCAGATGTAAATCATTGAGAGTCTATTTGAAGTGCAAAGATATTCTAATTATATGTATTGATAATTCATTCTACTATATTAGGAGAAACCCCCTCTCTTCTCTCTCTCTCTTATATCGTCGATGTGCATGCAAGGTGATTGTAAATAATTATGTGATTCCCAAAAAGAACTTTGAAAGGTGGAATTTCATTTCTGGTCTATATACCGTATTTTTCACTTAGATGTTACCTTCGATATTGTGTATCATTTTGAATCGTATCTGCAATTATAAAAATATTATAACAGATGTTCGGTGTCGTATAACTAAAACATGCATAGATCCGATTCCTGATTTTCTGTAAACTGCAAAAGCATTCAAATTTAGGAATTCCACTCTGGACATTTTCCCCTGATTGAAAACATGCTCATTGGCTACGGACAAGTTGTAAGATTCAAGTCTGTATAGGCGAGTACAATGTTCTGTCGATATACAAATGGAGTTTTATTATTTGTTTCTTGGATTTTATCAGAATAATGAGATCTTAGTAACTATATATTGGTAAGTGCACACCTCCGGTCCCGGTAATAGATTTTCCAGTATGTGGTAACGTTTATTATGGCGAGCATGCCTATGTGCAGTGCATATGCACCAGTATTTTGCAAGAACTGATTGTGAACAAGATCGAAAGTATTTTATGTTCTTTTGCTTATCCATTATATAGTATGTAATTGCTAAATGATTCCGTCGCGAATTTTGTATTTAGCATGTTATTTGAATAAGTGCTTAGTGCAAATACTTGCATGTACTGCACGTATGCAAGAAGAACTTCTTTTTTGCGCATTTTTCATCTAAATAATCTTAAATTTTCACTAATTGTTCTATTGAATATTGTACAATAAGTAACTGTAATTTTTGAATGCAATTACTAATCATTTTTTTAAAAAACGTGATATTCAATTTGTGTCTCATTCCCTATGACATTACTATCGTCGGAGAGGTCGAGTTCAGACTAGAAATCACTCAGGTGTGACAATCACTATTAGGGGTATAACAGGTGGCGAGAAATAGGCTATCTGAAAGAAATATGGCGGATAAGATGATATAATGTTAGGTATACAAAAAAGGCGAAGTTAACATTGTGTCAATACGTAATCATAATCCAAAAACAACATATACAAAATCGAGTGTAGGGCAACACGGACCTCCGACAAAAGCGATAGGTAGGATCAGGTGCCATGGAGGAGTAAGCATCCTCTGCTGACCGGTCACACCCGCCGTGAGCCCTTAGTCCGAAATAATTGTAAACGGGAATTACCCGTAGTCAAATTAGTAGGAAAATGACAGTCTACAAAGGGTATGAAAAACATCAGTCAACATATGACTTAGTGATAATTTTGTAATCGCAAACAAGGTTCATTATAGCGACCGTAGAATTTGCGATGATGACTTTAAACGAGATTCGTTATAACCTGCAACATCAACTTTTTTGTTAGTAGTTGGCCTCTGCTCTTTAAAAAGTCCGCATCACCGCATAGCATGCGTCTTGCGTATCGAATCAACTGGAGAGTATATACACACACATAACAGCAGGTTGATAGTGAGGCTATATTAGCATAGAAAAGGAAAGTTGACGATGCAAAGTCAAAGTCATTACAACGCTTAATCATATAATGTATCATTCAGTCTCGCATTAGAAGTCACATTTAACGTAAAAATTACTCCAAATATGAGTTATTTAAGAAATCACTGTCAGCTTTAAGTTCAAGACAGATAATTCTGTCAAAAACTACATAATCGGGATCCAATTGACCAAACTCGAACTTGACCTAACATATCCTTGTGTTATCCATATATCTAAATTTGGAGCTGAATGTGTTACACGTTGTCATTGAGAGATTATATGTATGACGGGAAACCAATATGAACAGATATGGACGAAACAGGTAACACCTATAAACATTGCACAGAATGACGAAACAGGGTAACACTATATGCTCCCGGTCATTTTATGGAGGGGGGGGGGCATAAAAAAAATTTGGTAGAGAGGAAAGAGATGGCGCGAGGTGCTAGAGAGGTGTTTGCGAGTTGTGAATGATTTCTGATTGTTTTGAATGGTCATAATGTCGGAGTCAAAGAGATGTACACATATAGGCCTAAAGAGAAATTGTTGACTTTGCGCCCCGGATGGGTTTATAAATTACTTTTAATAATCGAAATGTGGTATGTTAACATTTTAATTTGCTGTAAAAATTATGTGTAGGCACGTGTCTCAAGTGCCTAATGGCAGCTACGCCACTATGTATAATTTGTATTTTGAAAAAGCATAATATCGGAATTCAAATATCAAAAGATCTCTACAGAAAAAACCCCCATAAAAGACAGTGATCAAATGTTCAAAATACATTGTTTATTTTTGAAAAGGGGTATTTCCTAAATGGGGGAAAATCTTACCCAGGGCCACAGATAATTTGTCCACTTTCGTCTCCAGTTTCGCACACATTCTTCGAATCCCCATTCGTGTTGCATTGCACTGCATAAAGATATTAATAGGGTGATCCTTGCTAGATGAGGAAGAAAGCATTTTTAACAGAAGGACAATCATTGGCAAAACATGTAAATACCGAATGCCCATTTTCCTCTTTAACTATTTTTTTTCTCTCGAATTGGTTATACGTATTTCTCTTTATATAATTTTGATTGTGCTTACATGCATCGACATATGTTTTTTAAGTGGACATCGATAGTGCTTATAACGTATAACTCTTATATTATGAGAAACAGCTGGGGTAAACATTGCAGACTTTATATTACAACATCGAAATCGTACAAGTACGAAAATGTAAATATCGTAAAAGAACATATGTTTGGTTGCTAAACCGATATCTATGAAGAATTTTCCAGCGTTTGAAATGATTTTCATTACGAAACACTAATTACCAATCATCATGCAAACTTTACTATACAGCAATAACGAAACGGAGTACCCCCTCACAGTTCAGCATATGGAAAACGCACAATACCTGTATCACCCCCCCCCCCCGAACCAAAACAATAATAATAAACAAAAGAAACAAAGAAAAAGACCCCCCCCCCCGGAAAAATGAATTATTATACAAGCTTTTAAATATGAGCTACATGTATGTAAGTGAATTCACATGATCAATATCTGATGGATCTATATAATTTAATATTGCAGTTTATGAAATCTAATGAAACATACACTGTAACCCGGCTTGCCGTCTCTCTCTCTCTGTCTGTCTGTCTCTCTCATATTTATCTGTTTGTCTGGCCCACCGGTTTCAATAAGATATATAAAATGGGTAACAGAAATAATCTGGTCAACCAATTACAAATATATACATTTGTATATTAAACAGGCCCTGCACAATCTCTTTATCACGGGATATATCTTTATCAACTTATATATAATATATTATGTAGGTCGCTAAAACCATAAATTACAAATACCCTTTTCAAGCTATTTTCTGCATTGAAAAGCCAAAATAATGTTTATTGTGTTAAAAAGACCCGTCCCGTATAAGGTTGTACATTATGCCATAAGCTCATTACGGAGAGTTTATTATTTGTTATGTAAACAAAGATTCAGTTTTGTTATTGTTTACAAAATATTAAAAACTATAAATCTGTGGTGAATATCTAATCTGAAGTATTCTTTAGGTTAAACGCGCCATTTGAAATGATAATTTTACGATTGTTCAAAATTACGTTTTAATTTACAGATTTAGCATTTCATCAGGCTTTGTTTACATAAAAATGACTGAGTCTTTGTTTATATAACACAGTTTTGGGGTTACAAAATTGCCTATATCCTTGCAGTCAGAAAGTCCAAATTTTGGTTTTCAACTTCAAATAAGTTATATTTATTATTGAGTCGGCTCGCGTAACTGTCGTCAGGCGATTTCGCGGATCTGCCTCTTCACCACTACTACTTGTCTACGCAACACAATATAGTTGTGCGAGTGCTGTGGTGGAGTGTATGTAAATTCGTTTTCTGAATAACACGATGAAATGAAAAATATTTTGAATATAAGACACTATTATATTGATTGTAAAACGGCACAATCATTGGGATATCAGCCCTAGTATCACACGGCGCATGAACACATTCGTATGAAAGGAGATTTTGTATTGGAATATTACAAGACGTTCCCCGCAGTTCTATTTCGTATTCTCCAAACCATTTCCAATGTAGGTTACCTAAATGACATCTGGTGGCTAATTGAAGGCCTGATTGCTTTAAATATTTTGTCTTACCTAGACATAAGTTGAAAGTTTCATTTAATACGCATTAGGCTTAGCTATTTTTGTTTACAAACTTCCGGAAGTGAGGTATGGTGGTCAAATCATGCCCAAGTCAATTCATACCCAGTCAAAATGTTACATGTACAAATTGCAGTCCTATTGGAGAAAATTTGAATAGTGTGAAATCACTCATAAAATTGTCAATGGTGGATGGAAATGAGAAATATTACAAAATGAAAAAAATGATTTTTTGATATAAGGGAAAATCTTGTCCAGAACAACCGGGCCAAAAATCACCAAACTTATGCAAAAGTTGAGGTTCATAACTGGGGTTTTTTTAACCTTAGAGGCGGTCTAATATCTTGAAAACTATTCAGATCCCCACCCTCAACCAATATATTTCTTGATAATTGTGTTGAGACAATATTATTGATATATGTGGAGGGCCTTATGGTCATGACTCCCCCCCCCCTTTTTTTTTTTGAAATTGTCCGATATTTTGGAATATTGAGATCCCACCTCCAAACCATTACTTCCTTGTTCTTTGTGTTGAGACAAATTCATTGGCACTTGGAGAGCCCCTGGGGTCATAGTTGATTTCTCCCTTTTTAAAATGGTAAATATTTTATAAACTATTGAGATCCCACCCTCAACCATATATTTTTTGTTCCTAGTTTATTGACACATGCGGGGGCTCTTGGGGTCATGACTGATCCCGCCCTTTCGACATATTTATTTTCTTGTGTATTGTATCAAGACATTTTAAGAGAACACGATAAAAGAACCCCAGGGATATACATGACCCAAAACCGATCATATGTGGTTGTCTTATTTTATTATTGATGAATGTTCTTTATGTGTTATTAAAAGATGACGAGGTTATCTTTAGTTCATACATCTGAATAGTGGCATATTGAAAATCCCAAACTTCTGCTCTTCTCTATGGGTGAACGATTGGCCCATGAGTCTCTTGTTACTATCATGTGCGAGTCGACTCTCAGGCCCCTGAGGCCTTTGATTATTAATGTTTAAAACGAAAAATATTTATGGTCCAAAAATCGTGAATCAATCCCTTTAAATCACTGACATACGAATAAAGCAGCATCAAAGGACGTCAGCTGGGGAGAATCAGCATTCGAAGGTTCTTCAGCGGATGGAGAGCAGTGCTGTAAATTCCTCATGTACGTGTTAGATACTCTTATACCATCAAAGCTTTACCTCAACCCGACACATGATGCAGCGCACGCAATTGTGGAGAAAAACCGGATAGAAGTATGGAAGCCTACTTTAGCTAATACTGTAGAAATGTAGAGTATCGATTGCTGTTCCAATGGATTTTTGTTTTTCAAATTAAATATACTTTGAAATGATGATAAATACGGTATGCCTGTATTTTATAGTCTTTGCGCAGAAGGTAGGGGAGATTTTTAAACTTTCATCCCTCCACCATTTTTTTTAAATAGAAAAAGCATGTCCAAGTGTAGCTGCAGAAACATGGAGAGAGCTGAAGAGTCCGATTCCAAGGTATATTGCTCTTCCAGCAACAAATTTTTCTTGAAACCATACAACATATGATGTTGAAAATGGATTTTTAACAAGATCACAGAGCACAGGAGACTGAGAGCACAGGAGACTAAGGGACAGAGAGCACTGGAGGACAGTAGGGCTGTAACGGTTCAGACATTTTTTGGTTCGGTTCAGGAAAGTGAACCTCGGTTTTTTTCGGTTCAGTTTTATTTTGTGTAATAAATCAAAATAATTTATCTTGAGGACCCTGGAAGTAAAATGGGTTTACAAATGCACACATCAAAGTTTAATAAATTCTATTCAGCAATATAAAATAAGAAATATTCATACAACGATGACATTACGTATATATACAGTACCTAGCCATAAGTGAGTATCATTTCATTTTTCCGCTATATATTTCATTGAAAAAAAGGTTTTGTTAAAATCTATTGTGATGTGAATTTGGTAACAAATTTTCATAATTTTTCACATATTATCAAAATTGTTGAAATTTTCTTTTGGTATGATGTGATGTCATGATCTGAGAAAATCGTTTATGAAATCACCACGGCAAAATCTTAAATCACAAATACTATTATTTCTTAACAAGTCTATTCCGAAAAAATTTCAATATTGCATTTGGCCTGTGATTTCACCGCAACACCAAAAGGTAATATTATTTTGAAATCCTGTGAAGAAACTACAAACAATTGTTGATATTATATCCATAAAAAATGAGTTATGATGAATGCTGCAATAAGTCTTTTCAAAACGGCACTTTTCAATGAAATATATAGAAGAAAAATGAAATGATGACTCACTTATGGCCAGGTACGGTACAATACAACAACCAACAAAAACTTTAAAAAGCAGTCTTAATCGACTATAGGCTCTGGGTGAGGTACTGAAAATTTTGACCTGTACAGTATACATGGCGCTTACAGTCGTAGTAGGAAGGTTTCATTAAACTTGCCAACGCTTGTCGTAATGTGTGACCTCCGATTTTAAGGTATATCCTAAAAAAATGAAATCCGCGGCTCTCAAGTCTGAATGCCGAGCGTTTAGGGAAGAGCAGTCATGTTGGCTCAGATTTGAATGAGACTACTAGAAATACATGTACTGCGAGTAAAACTCACAAAGGATACCCACCGGCACCCAGCATGATCTATTTACGCTCACTTGAGTCACTGAGCTTGAACAGAGAAATATAGCCCAGCCACAAATCCCATGTTAAAAAACCTATAAGTTGTGACCTTGAAATCTAAGGTTATAACGAGGTCATGAATGTAAATGATACATCCTTTCATGAGTGATACACTAAATCCATTTAGAAAAAACCTTTTCTTTTGACCCTTGAGTGAAATAGTTCAAGTCATAATGATAAAAGTCACATTATAGGTCAAATTGAATGTATGCAAACCCTCGCTCATAATCAATACACCCATATGCTAGATTATGGTATGCATACATCAAAGAACAAAGAAGTTATGGCCTAGACACCGAATTTAACACACGCAATGGAAGACAGGCACAAACAGATAGCATGACACAATTCGTCGCATGATGATGCATCCATGTGCCAAATACAGGATGCCTTATGGCAAAGAACAAAGAAGTAAGGCTCCGGACACGTTTCATTGTTAGAAAAACTGATATTTTGACCCTTGAGAGTCAAAAGGTCAATGTCATACAAGAGAAATCATCAATATACGCGACAAAAAGCCATGCGTCTTCACGAGAGTTGTTACAGACCCATATTGATGCCAAATCTACGGATGCCTATGGCAAAGAACAAGAATGTTATGGCGCCGGACACGCAACTTCATGAAAAAAAAACCTGATAGTTTTTGATCTTGAGGTCAAAGGTAGGTCAGGCAGAGGTCATCAATTATACGCGACACATCGCTTCATAGTGATACACACCATATGCCAAATAATGTATGTCCTACCTCGGAAGAACAAAGAAGTTTGGCCCGAACATGAATTCATGTTAAAAAATAAACTGATATTTGTTGATCTATCATTTGAGTCAATGCTGTCTGATGTGTTTCATAGCATTGTTAAGCCGTTTTTCCACCACACTGATTTACTACGGATGTTCCTCGTTTACCTTGATCAAGACTATGGGCTCACGGGGGTGTGACCGGTCAACAGGGGATGGCTTTACTCCTCCTAGGCACCTGATCCAGGCCTCTGGTGTGTCCAGGGTCCCGTTGATTGCCTAACTCTTGTTTTTGTATTCTATGTAGGACTTACGAGATTGCTCACTGTTCGTTGTTATCTGGTTGCCTTTACATGCTTAAGGTCAAGGTCTGATACAACATACGCGAACACATACGGTCCTCATTGTGATACACCCTATGCCAAAGTATGGGTATGCCGTACCTCAAAGAATAAGAAGAAGTTATCGTCCGGACGTCGGAATCTGCACAGACAGTGGACGGACAGCTGATCCGTGATATAACTTGTGCTTGCGGGGGGTGGGAGGGGTGGTATAATAATACACATACCTTCCCGGTCACGAAAGCGAACATTCTACACTGAGGGTAGCCGCAACCCTATTGCGATACTTAAACTCGCGCTTGAATTTTGCAAAGATTGTGATCTAAGCTTATAAAATCTTAACTTTCACTTCTTAAAAATTTTGTAAAATTCCAAGTCCTGCATCCCTATCACTGAAATTCGTCAGCACGTGTCGCCGTGTTTTTGTTTTACCTTTACCGATTTATATGGAATTCATTGGTTGGGAATTTCATTTTATATAAAAATTCGAATCAATCAGCAGCGCGTGTAAGCGAAACAAGAAAATGTAGTTTTAAGGGTGTGTCTAAAAGTCGTCTTCGGTTCCGGTCTTCGGTCCCAGGTTCAACTTGTCCTAAAAAGTCGGTCTTTACGTCTCGGTTCGGAATAACAAAATGTTATATTTGATTTACCACAGAGTGTTTTTTTTAAAAAGATGTTTTGTTATATATATTAACATATTAGCACTGTTTGAAAGTATAAACATTGCAAAAAAGCAAAACACATATGGCTCTTAAATATTATTTGTGACATGATATTCTAATCGTGAATACGAGAAAATTGATTGCAATTACAATAAAGTGATTCATTCATGTAGAAATAGAAAAGAAAATGAAGAATGTGTAAAAAAAAAAAAAAAAAAAAAAAAATATAAAACTGAATTGGATGATGAATTTTCATTTATTTTTTAATTGTTCAATCACAACGAACGCTATGGAAACATAAATACATGTCAACTTACAATTTCGAAAAAATCTGAAAATTGAAGACAAGATTAGATAATTTTAATCCGAGAACAAATATTTTACAATATTTTTAAATTAACTGAATTCGCCAATTTCGGAAATTCATATTGTAATACTTTGTTTCGTCTGAACGAGACGCGAAAGACCGGACTTTTAGATTAGTGAACCGGACCGAAGACCGAACGAGACCGATTTTAGACACATCCGTTTAAAAAAGTAAACAAAACCGAAACCGAAATCCGGAAAATGAAATCCGAAACGAATGAGAATTTACTGCGGTTAATCGTTGACAGCCCTGGAGGACAGAAATACAGAAAGGAGCAAGGGACAAACAGTTCAGGAAGGAGACTGAGCACCTTCGAAAGACATGCTGTACAAATGAATAAACCAAGGTAGACAATATATAACTGTACATCGCTCACGTTAACTTGACAATACAGGATTTAATGGGCCTAGTTTCCCATGTCCATTTCACTGGCAAATCGTGACGTCTCCAATCGAGTGAAATTTCTCGAGAGGACGTAAATAGAGAATAGTTACATGCTAAACATCCATACGCATGGCATATCAGTCCGAAGTGGCCCCATTCAGCCCGAAGGCGTAATTTTCCATTATGAACGTCCCAAGATAATGCATTTCTGCACGACATGCAGATATTGGCATATGCATTTTTTGCACGGCGTTGCCAGATATGGGGGTGGGTGTGACGTCATCCATATCCTGCAATATCCACTACCAGTATACCTAAAATAGAACCTTAAGTCGAAATAAAGTAAACGGGATTACCCGTGTCAAATCTAGTAATTCCGTTTACTTTATTTCGACTAAGGAAGTAAACGGGATTCCCGTTGTCAATCTAGTATTCACCGGCACTGGTGACGTCTCAGTATTGAGTGAAATATTCTCGAGCGGGACGCTAAAACAACAAATAATCAATCATCAGCAGGGCGCGGATCCAGAAATTTTTTTCGGGGGGAGGGGGTGTCCAACTTTAAGTAAGAAAAACCATTAAATACTAGTTAGTAATTTCATGTTGATTTTGCTGGATTGATTCTGTTTGAGCATATAACTGTGGAAGTGCACAAATAGAAAAATAACAAAATTTTTTCATTTCCAGTACTATCGGCGATATTAAGCTTTGCAAAATTCCAGGGGGGGAGGGGGGGGGGTGTAGATCGCCGATGAACAATCATTCGAATCTAGTAAGGTAAATGACAGTCGACAAAGGATATGAAACTAATCAGTCATATATGCTTAGTGAATAATTTGTAATCGCAACAAGGTCATTATAGCGACCATAGAATTTGCAAGGTACACTTAGTATACAAATTTGGTCTAGTAAAATCAAGAAAATAAAGGGGAAGTTAAGATACTTAAACCTATCAAAGTTATTTTGGGACAATACCCTCTCTCAGAACATACATATGAATTGGCGCCAAAACGTCGTGCAACAGAATAATAAACTTCCAAATTGGCCCCAATTGCAGTGTTTTAGCCCCAAAACCCAAATTTCACTTACATTTGCCCATATTTTAATATGAGCACATGCAACGCGATGGATGATATGTTCATATGTTAAAGTAGGAGACTACTCGCGCCAAACCAGAAACCGGATTCTAACGTTATTGGTTTAACTTTTACATTGTGAGAGAAAAAACCGGTGAAGTATAGAAGCACAACAAAAAACGTGCGGTATCATGGGTATGAGACATGAAGGGAAATTTGTCAAAAAATCACGCCTGAAGCAGATAAATGCGTTAAAATAGGGCCAGCGGACAACAAAGAGTTGTTACTAGATGTTTTCAACTCTGCATATGACCCAGATCATTCAATTATAAAGTTTTCCCAAACTCATCTTGTTTACTTTTTGCATTTTTCAGCAATTATTCGTCGAACGATGAAAGTCCATTTATTTAAAACTATAAAAAAAATGTATTAATCATGTTAATAGTATCATGTAATTTGTGATGCAAGGATGTCTGATATGACGTTCCCTTGGCGACGAGCCCCCGTGAACGCATCCTGGACTCCTATAAAAACTAGAAAACTAACATGGTCAGCA
>CAJDSM010011482.1:7500-12519 GCA_903981925.1 Ostrea lurida | reverse complement strand
AGCTGTTAAAGTTGTTCTAATTTTAATATTATAGTGAACAAAATGGAAACGTATCGGGTTTTGAATAAATCTCATTAAATATGCATACATTAAATTCTACATCAGAGAGTATTGGTGTTTTTTTTGTTTTTTTTTTCGTAAGTGCATTTTCATATACATCAAAGCGTGTGAACATGAATTCGCATATAGTTTGTATTGACATGTATTTTAGCAACAGAAAAGTAAAATTGTGTCATTTTCTTTTGCGTGCGGCGCTTCTCGCAAAATTTCACATATATCTAGGAATCTACAGTAATGCTGAATGTATCTAAATAATACTTCGTTAACAGTTAAAGGTCTTTATTTATAATGGATAAAAGTGTTTCCTCAGAAATATGAATTATGATAACTTGTACAGCCTTATAACCTCCCTGCTGGTTTTCTTTGTGTAGTTGAAATGGTCAGAGCCAGATGAAGAAGGACTTATCCACTTCATGGTCAACCAGAAAAATTTCAGGTATTGATACTAAGAGCGAGAAATTGCATGTATCAGAAGCATATAACAGAGTTGTCTCCCTTAGAATAGTGTCACCACTTTGAGTATTTATAATTTAGTAACTGTAATCAAATATTGATTGTAGTGAAGACAGGATCAGAAATGGAATCAAGAAATTACAAAAAGCCAAACAAGGAACAACGCAAGGAAGATTAGACTCGTTCTTCTCGATAGTGTCCACATCCTCAACAAAGAGGAAGGTAATAATATATCTCACCAACATCCAAACTTAAATCATTTATTCCAACATATACAAATTAAAACCAGTTTGACTTCACCTTTACTTGATTTTACTCACAAGAACACTGGAGTGTTTAGAATTTATAAACTTCACTGAAAAAAGGCTGTTTTTAATGAGTACTTGACTGTGAAAAATTTAATGGATGATCGATACGACCGAATGATAGTTGAGTACTTGTTGGCATCCCTAGTTTTCATACTTTCACAATCAGCCGGCCGTCAAAGGACACATTTTATGTCACAGTACAGAAGGAGGGGATTTACTACTTTACCCCTATCTGTCTGAATCAAATATTTTTTGCACTTTTTTCTGAAACTGCAAATACCAGTCACTTGATAATTGGTAAGCACACATGCCATACAATAGTACTCCTATACATCTGAAGTTAGATGCAGGCATGCTCAATAAGTTGATGACTTAACATATATGCAAGTTAAAGTTGACTTTAATATTTCATTTACCCTTGACCTCACACTTCTGGTTATTGCAGAGTTAATTTCTGACCATTTTATGATACCTCCCACTGGCGGAAGTGGGGGGTTTATAGTGATCCTGTTGTTTGTTCATTTCTTCGTTTGTCCGTCCCCGCCTTCCATCCGCTACTGACTACCTCCTTCTAACCAACCACTCAGCAGAATTCTATGAAGTCTTTAATGCTTCTTTTTTACATGATGCTATACACCTATTTTTTAATGATTTGGGAGGGGGGTAAAACATGGACTGTATGGGGAGGGACCCCATCCACATCCACTACTCCTCTAAAACCACTCAGCAGAATTCTATGAAGTCTTTAATGGCTTCTTTTTTACATGATGCTATACACCTATTTTAAATGATTTGGAGGGGGTAAAACATGGACTGTATGGGGGAGGGACCCAACTCACATCCACTACTCCTCTAAAACCACTCAGCAGAATTCTATGAAGTCTTTAATGGCTTCTTTTTTACATGATGCTATACACCTATTTTAAATGATTTGGGAGGGGTAAAACATGGACTGTATGTGGGGGACCCAACTCACATCCTACTCCTCTAAAACCACTCACAGAATTCTATGAAGTCTTTAATGGCTTCTTTTTTACATGATGCTATACACCTATTTTAAATGATTTGGGAGGGGCGGGTAAAAACAGTGTGGGGGAGGGACCCAACTCACATCTGCTACTCCTCTAAAACCATTTAACAGAATTCTATGAAACCTTCAGGGATTCTTTGTTACATGATGCCAAACCGGTTGCAGTGGCTCAGTAGGTAGAGTTCTGGCATCGTGATTGGGAGGTCGTGAGTTCGAGCCGGCACCCGGCCAGCGTCAAACCTAAGATGTTAAAATAGGTAGTGATTGCTCCTTCGCAAGAGCTAGGCATTTAGAAGTGAGAATCACGGATCTTTTTGACTTAAAACGGAGGCCCCGTGTCGCAGCATGTGTGGCACGCAAAAGAACCCTCACTGCTAAACGCCATGAGTGCTAAGCATAGGTCTAAATTTGCAGCCCTTTACCGGCAATGGTGACGTCTCAACATGAGTGACAACATTCTTGACGGGACGAAAAACTAACAAATAATCAATCAATCGTAGATAATTACAACATTGATGCCATTGTGCACCTCCAGTTTTAAATTTTGCTCTGAATCATTTTATACCTACAGGGGGACAGGGGATATCACTAAGTGGGCTTTAACCATATTTCCAGTTTAAGTTGTAGTCAAAGATCTTCAAACATCTTACAAGAGCAGTTCAACTTTACGTAGATTTTCTACATTGACCTTGTAAATGGCCTTGACCTCATTTCTGGAGTTAGCCTTTCTCCTAACTAACCTATTGAGAATGCCTTCATTAAACTTAATGCTAATACACTTAGGGAAGAATAGACAAGTATATCCAGATATATTTACCATTGAAGGCTTAATTTTTTTCATCATTTTCAGCAAGAAGAACAGAAAGGATCTTCGAAAAAGAAAGCAAAGGGAGGTGGATTCAAGCGCCCCAAATAAGACTGAGATTTCTGTGTAGTGAGTCTGACAGCAGGATTTTTAAACATGGATTAGTTCTTGTTGATATTGATTTTATGGTTTTACAAAAATTGTATACAAGTGATGACTGTGGAACAACGTACAGTGGTTGACAACGAGACACTATTATTCGTACATTCAAAATGATGCTTCAGTGACTTTAGTAGTAAAATGATGCGCTGTTGAAAATAACATCTGACAAACGAGACTGCATACGATAATGTGTTACTTCTAGTACATGTGTGTATCGGAGTTGTAGACGAGTGCAAAAGTATTTGCATATTATGAAAGTTATGATATTGTAACAAATGTACAGAAATTAGGGAGACTTTGGTTGCTTTAATCATTAGCTACATGTACCTGTGAATGGACATGCACATGTGATGAGTAACAACTTAAAAGGAGAAAATAAAACGAACAAAAAACTTATCCTGCTTTTTGAGATATTGATGTTTTGATTGCCATTCAGAAGTTTTCCTCCACAATAGTTGGATGGTGTCCATATTTACAGAGGGCTCCGTGCCCATGTGACGGGGGTGACAAATGCTTTGTGTACTTTAAGCAAGGTTAAAAAAATCTTCCTGGGTGGTGCACTTGACATGGTCATGAATTGACAAAATGGTTGGAAGGTGTAGGTAACGCTGACTTTATAGTGCACCTACAGATCTCAGAAACACGCTGAGGGGTAGCAGAGTTACCTGGAGCGGGCTGATTGAATGAAATTGCTGAGCAATCCCGTAAAATAAACAAACCAGTTCACATTTGTGTATTAGGTATAGATTTAATCAAGTAATGAAAGATTTAAATGTAGTTACACTGTATTATGATGAGGGGGGGGGGATGTTCATGGAAAATTAGTGGTCTTCCAAATACTTTTATGTAGTGCATTTTAAGAGTTATAAAAATGAAACTTGATACTTATATCATAGAATGCACTAATTTCCTGGGGTTTTTTGGCTCTCAGTTGAAGGTTGCTCCCCCCCCCAAAAAAAAATTGGAAAAACTTTACAATATCAATATTGGCAATGGCACAATGTAAACCACACATGTATTATTCACTTACATACCATCCAGGATGATATTTTATTTTCATGTTTTCTTTTATGAAGCCAAACAGTAGAAGCAGAAGGATTAAAAAAAAAATTGAATTTGGTTTTTATATGGTCAGTATTTTCTGCCTGAAGGTTCGTAACACCTTTTTGATTTTACAACTGATGGGAAACATCTCAGAAACAAACAAGCTTCGACTATTTTGTTGCAAATCAAGTTGATGTCAAACAATCAGACATGAAATGCAGGCAGATGGACTGATCGAGGAACAAGTTTGTCTTTCACTGGTCGTGTTAGATAAGAAACGTGATCCAAACTTTCTCGTTCCGTACATGTTGATTGGGACATAGTGACCTACATGACACTGAAAGAGACAAGCGTCCTGATAACACAGACAGATCATGCTGACCCATAGGAAATTGTTTTGCTCCATTTCATGATGTGATTTTCTCATTAGGAAGTTGTGGTTTTAATCAAATAATATATTAGGAAATGAGGGGAAGAAAAACATTGTCGGGTCTTCTTTTAAGTTGCAGCTATTTGTATACAGATACCTGTAAAGATTTAAGAATTCCAAGTCAATTTATTAGACTTTCGTGTTCCTTAGGAAAAATAATATGCAAGGAACTTGCTGCGAAGAGGTTGCAGGGGCTTTAGTGTTATTTTAAACACCTGCAATACTACATGTAAGTAACTAGGACGAGTCACTCCATTAGAAGACCTGTTTTTATCTACTTTCATTGATTGTCCAAAGCTTGGTACAGTTGTAATGTACAGAAACACAGATTTTCACAAAGGTATATTTACTATGAAAGCAGGGGAAAAAAATAATGGGTCCCTGAAAAGATTAAAATGCATTACTGCATCGAAATTCACTCTTCAACATATGCTCAGGTAACTAATTAAATCGCTATTAATCTAACGAGATATCACCCTGCTGACATGCATGGATTTACTTATGTAAGCCCAAACACCTGTACAAGATGGAACAACATCATTATGAATTTTCCTCCCGTACAGATAATCCCCGAGTCTTTTTAACTGCTTTGATGCCTAGTCATTGCAATCTGAGGAAGGTTTCGCTATTCCTCTGAATGTCAGTATTTTTAGGGTGGGGGATGAAATTGCCTGACAATTATACATGCATTCTGAATATAATTGGGTTGTTTCACCAAATTGTGCAT